>ML374649.1:41927-65974 GCA_005239525.1 Nicotiana knightiana | reverse complement strand
ATGAAATACTCCGCTCAGCATGTTAATGGGTTCCTGAGTAATTCCAGCCCAATCTTGAACTCCATTTCTCATTATTGTATTAGATTTATTTGGTATTGAATGTTCAAACGTGTCCAAGTCACCCTTTGACCACACATATTCAGTAGGTAATTTTATGGTCAATTTATTATAGCACATCTTACAGTAATCCTGAAGGTCACCACGGGTTTAGTTTGGGTGCTCGCATAGAGATTTAGAATTCAGGAGGGTGAACCGATTATTCTCAAAATTTTCCCCGGTAGATGTTATGTGAATTAATAATGAAGGGTAAATAAGCGCATTTCCCATTAGGTTGCACTAGGGGTATGATGTTTCTCATGTATTTGTGTTTTCATATATCTATGTCTAAGAAGGTAGTTGGAAGATCCTTTGTGTATCATTTTGGTGTACATTATTGAAGGTTAAGTTAATGGGTAGTTAGCTTATGCGAGGTATCTAGATATCATCCTTGTTAGGTAAGTTTAGGGGTTGGGATTGTTTCCGCGAATGTGTTACGGCAAAGCTTGTAAGTCGAGGAGGCCACCTTGAAGGCAGAAAGTGTCTTGGAAGGAAAATATTTTCGCTTGATTGTATATCAATTAGTTTTGACTTGAAAGGTACCTTATAGGTGTTATGATCTAAAAATGTGCAGTCCATGTTCAGGTGTCATTACGGTAATGTAGTTCTTGTGATTCTGAGATTAGTGTTATGGTCATATACATTGTGGTTCTTTGTCGAGTTATTGATGAGTTTTTAAGATGGATTTGGTGGTTCTCTGACAGGTGGATAGGCCTAGTTACAAAGGATATGCTGCCGAAATTTCTAAAAACGTTTGAGAGTTAGTCAAAATTTAGGGACTTGAGCTAGAATAGAAAATAGATATGTTATGTTAGGTATTTGGGTCAATATCTACCTCTCATTCGAGGACGAATGATCCTGAGTGGGGGAGAATGTAAGGCCCCGAAAAATTTTGCTAAGCAATATAGGATTTCGGGGTTCCAAGTAGACTAATTAAATATTATATGTGCTTTAAATATGATGTAAATGAATTGTATGTGGTGAATAAGTGTACGAGTCATATAATAAGTGATGTGAGGTCCAAGGGGAAGCCTAAGTCTAAGCCAAATGGGAAATATTCATAACAGGCTAAAATTCCAAAGGTATTTGCACCAGTCCACACTTTGAACGAGCATAGATAATGATATATAACGTATTATGTGATGAATAACCTACCAAATGAAAGGAATTCGAGTCTAGATTCCAACTCTTCAAACCGTTCTTCATTTGGACATTCCTACACAAAGTTATGATCAAATTAGCAAAGGCTGGATTTGTGACCATTTTTGCGATCGCGAAACGACTATGCGGACCGCATTTGTGTCGCATAATGGGGCAGAATCGGGCAAACCATTATGCTGTTTCATGTTGATTATGCTATAGCTTAGTTGATTATGCTGTCGATTATGCTATAGCATAATGATTATGCTGCAAGAATGCTGCCCACATGTTCATTATGCTATAGCATAGTTGATTATGTTGTCGATTATGCTATAGCATAATGATTATGCTGCAAGAATGCTGCCCACATGTTCATTATGCTATAGCATAGTTGATTATGTTGTCGATTATGCTATAGCATAATTGACTTCGGGGGTCATTTTTCGAACTTTGCACATCCGAACCCACTTTGATAAATAATTTTTGTGACTTCATTTGGGACTATTTTTATACCAAATCTAGAGAGAGGTGAGAGCATTTTGGATAGAGAAAGAGGAAACCTAGCCTCCTAATCATGAATCTTGCACAAATCCTCAAGAATCAAGGTTGCTAATCTCTAGCTCGCTATCTTCCGGGTAAGTCCCACTTCTAATATTTTATATGTGAGATTATGAGATCAAAAATGTAATATGGGGTTGTAAATAGACCATGCATGTGATTAACTTACCATAACCTAGTAAAGGGAAGTAAGTTAGAGTAATCTTTCACTAAAAAGGGTTTATTAATCTAAGGGATCACATAGTGTTTGATAAAATACTCAAATGAGTTCATGATTCCTAATTCTAAGCTTAAACATGTTATCATGTAAATTAGATGGAAGGTGATAGAAGGTCTGGTGGTTTGAGAATAGATATTAAAGGGAAATTCCGACTCGGGGTAAGTATGGCTAACTTTAATCTTTGTAGAGTCACCTTGTTGGTGTCCGGGAATTTGGTATGAGTTTCTTGCTTGAGTATATGTGAATTGATTGTTCTAATTTGTTGAGACGTAAGATTTTATTCTCTGATTGTCCTAGTTGAGTATCATGCCACCATGTTATATGAGATTGTGAAAAGGGTGATTGCTTGTGCTTACTCTATCATGTGCAAAGCTCGTTAACTATTGAATACATCGGTATGCAATGATGTACTAATAAACGAACGAAATGATAACGAATCCAATTGTTGAATGTATCTAAGTGCTAAATGTTGTGTAGTAAATAATTGAAAGGAAACGTGGATAAATTAATTGAGCTATATGTTGATGGCATACCGTATATGACTCACTGTTTGATAAACATTTATGTGGCCTTTATTTCATATGGTTACTTGGTTGTTATGAATGAATGTCCTTGATGATGAGAATCTTTTTGATTGAATTGTTTGTTGATGTTGCTATTAATTACATTGTTGAACGTATCAAAGTGCTAAAGGCTATGTAGCAAATGATGAATGTAAATATGGACTGATTTTATTGAGTTAAATGATTGTGACAACACCATATATGAATTAGAGATTGGTAAGGATCATTTTGCCTTAATTTCACATAGTTATTGATTGATATGAACTTATGTTCTTCATGATGAAGATCCTTGTGATTTAATTGTTGGTGGTTGTTGCTGTGAAATGTGATTGTACGGTGGGCTCGCGTTGCGCGCCGCAACACGAAGTAATAAGGGTGGAGAGGTAATAAGGGTGAAATGTGATTGTACTGTGGGATCGGGTTGTGCGCCGCAGCATGAAGTAATAAGGGTGGAGAGGCAATAAGGGTGGGATGTGACTGTACGGTGGGATCAGGTTGCGCTCTGCAACAAATGAAAAATTGTAATGAGTAACTGTGAAACCTTCATTTGTAATTTTCTATATTTCTGTGTGGTATTTGTTTGGTTTCCCTGACTGTCCTCTATTTGTGTGTTGTTTGATTCTACTTAGAATGAAGCTTGTTCATACATACTAGTACTATTCAATGGTACTAACGTCCCTTTTGCCGGGGGCGCTACATCTTTTACATGGATGTAGGTGGTTCTATAGCAGGTAGTTCCGACCGCCGATAGTGGTGCCCTTTCAGCAGTTCTGGTGAGCCCCATTTCCTCTCGGGGTCGTGTGTAGTCTATATCATCTTCTTTTGTATATGTTGTGTCTTTAAAGGTATAGCCGGGGTCTTGTCGCCGGCAAATCTATGTAAACTCCTAGTATTCCTAGAGGCTCCGTAGACACTACGTGGGTTGTATATATATATTTTGGGCAGTAGTTGTATTTACTCATAATCGTGAACTGAATTGGAAATGTTGCATGCAGCTTGTATCTTTTGGGATTATCAAATGATAAAATGTTAAAAGGAGAAATGAACTTAAGTTGTAAGTCCATGCTTTCATTTAGTTTTCTATTTTATATGGAATATTGTATATCATAAACACGGGGTAACGCGTTGGGCAGGAAAGGCAATCCAGGTCCTCTTGACCGGGATCATCCGGCTATGCGCGGGTCTCGTTCCTCGTTTTTGGGGCGTGACATGTCAGCTTACACGGTCCTAGGCGAGGAGGAAAGCATGGAGCCTTATACGATGCAAAGCGAGAAAAATTTGATGCCTCAAACGCCGCGAGGCATAGCCTAGCATGGAGAGGGAACCGAATGCGCCGACGGCCCCTTTCTGAGGTGTTTTGTCTCCCAGTCAGCTTGAGACTTTGTTATTTGGGCCTAGATGAGAGTATACATACCTCTTAGATCTAGTTTTTTGGGGGGAGACATTACTTTAGAGAGAGAAAACAACTGGAAAAACTGCAAATAATGGATCACAAAAAATCTTCTACCAATTCTTCCTAGTTTGTAGATTAATGCTTTCAAAAGAGAATAATTAGCGAGATCTCAAATTACACAATGAATTTCCGTTACAATTGTGTAAATACCTAGAAATTTTCTAATACTATTGAGTCTTATGTAAGCGCAAGAGAATAATTAGCGAGATCTCAAAGTGCTAGCCCACACAAGAGTAGCAAGGTCATTCGGATACTTGGCCATAAAGTTCATAAGGATTTGACGTCCCCAGGTTGACTGGCTAAATGCATGACTTGGATGACTTAGCAAGTATGAGGGGAAGAGAATTCTTGTAGCTAGGTGTAGCTAGGGTGCATAGCTACATTGGCATGCATAGCTGAAACCAGAGAGAAGAGAAGAGGAGAATGAGAGGTTCAACTACGTAGCTTGCATGCATAGCCAAAATGCGTAGCTACATAGCTAGGAGTAGCTAGGGTACGTATCTACGGAAGCATGCGTAGCTCAAACCAGAGGAAAAATGAGAGGAGCTTCGGTTGCGTAGCGAGGGTGCATAGCTACACACGGCTCCTACATACCCTACAACAACAACAACAACAACAACACAGTGTATTCCCACGAGTAGGGTTTGGAGAGGGTAGGATGTACACAACCTTACCCCTACCTTGGAAGGGAAGAACGACTCTAGCGCACCCTATTGTCTATGAATTGAAGACAGTAAGGAGAGAGAAATTAAGCAAGGTTTTTGATGCTCTGATATTTTAGAGAGATAAAGGGCCAATCACCATATCTAATATACTTCAGGGGATGATTTTTTGGTACTTCTATGGTTTTATATCATAATATTCTTGAATTAACACATATGTAGATCCAATTGTCATGACCCAAAATCTTACCTAATCGTGAAAAAACCTAACCCAAACATGCTAGATAAGCCAAACAACAAATAACAACTCGAATGAAAGATTGTCAATAAACAATAAATAAGATGGCAAAATTTCATATAACTATCCCAAGGACTAGTAGTACAAGTCATGAGCGACTAAGATTTAGATTTACAATGTTGGTACAAAATACAACATTTGTTTGAATATACATAAACAAAAGTACAAATCCTAAACTATTATGAATGAAGAGATAGCTTGCTTCTGGGATGCTGGTAAGTCTTTAATGCTAACCTTTGATCTCTACAGCAGTTGTGCTTCAGAATATGCGCGCAAGATGCAGAAGTGTAGTATGAATACAACCGACCTCATGCACTCAGTAAGTATCTTGGCTAACCTCAGTGAAGTAGTGATGAGGTTATGAAGTAAAAAATTACTCACTTTACTTAACTTGTGTAGCTCAGTATCATAAACATAGAAACAACAACATTATCGAAGTCTATGAATGAAGTATAGATGAGGCCATCGATGCACATAGAGAAGATATCCAAAAGCATCGCAAACACACTAACAGTTTAACATATCAAGAAGATATGTCCTTGATATCATTTCATCAGTTAAAGTAGTATGTGGAGAAGATATGCATTTGTCATCAAATAACCCGTCAATAGTTGCATACAGAGGAGATATGCATACGTAAGTAAGCCAACTTACCCAAATTTATATATATAGAAGATATGTATGGTTAATCAATTCTTCCATCAAAGCGTCATATAGAGAAGATATCCATAAATATCAAATAACTGTTAGTAGTTTCATATAGAGAAGATATGCATGAATAAACAAGTCAAGTTACATGGACTAACATATAAAGAAGATATGTATCGTGAATCACTTCATCAAATAAAGTATCATATAGAGAATATATGCATAAAAGGCATGTATACATTTCAAAGCTAACATATAAAGAAGATATGCGATAAAAATCATCTATACATCCAAGGAGTTCGCATATAGAAAAGATATGCAAAGCTCAATCACTGTATCAATTTTTCCATAATCTGCATGTATGTCATAAAGAGAGAAAAATGAGAGGACGACCTTAGGGAGATGGATCCTTCTCCATGTGGTACATGAGGAACTCACGTGCCATAATCATAACAACCATATAGACAACTCACGTGCTATAATAAATCAATCCGCATGGACTACTCACGTGATATCAATATAGTACATCTCATTGAAAGCATATACAGGAACATATGTATACGAACAATGGATATCAAATTACATACTAATGGACTGAGATAAATAGCATGCTAAGGTGTATGCATGGGCTAAGAGTATGACTACAACTCATATAGGCTGTTATGCCACACAATAACGAGTATCATGTTCAGACATGAAGTCAAAACGCCCACATGATCTCTAGCATGATTCGAGAAGTTCATAAATTATACAAATATGTAAAGCATGATATTATAAAGAACAATATACAAAGAAAGCATGATACAACCTAAAGACAACTCCAATCATGAATCATACATAGAATAGTCATATACGCTCGTCACTTTGTATATACATCGCTTCTCACACATTTCAGTTAGACAAATAAGATCATATCGTAAGGGTTATTCCCTTACAACAAGATTAAGCAAGATACCTACCTTATCCAACGAGTCTTCAACCTCAAATCGTGTCAAAATCTCGCTCTAACCCTCCAATCATGCAAGTACAAGCCAAACATCATCCAAGGAAGTTAACAATGCTATAGGAAGGGATCCTAATCCATAAAGCTTTGGTCTTTGAAGAATTTCCAAGAAAACAACAAAAGTTACACCCGACCTGCGCTTCCAAAATCGAAAACCCATACCAAATTCCAATGACCTATAACCCCGCAAGTCTAAATGTATGATTAGATTCCAAATATGAGTCCGAATATGTGTTCAAAATCTTAAAATACACTCTCTTAAGTTATAGACAAAACTCCCAAAATCTCTTGTTCAAATCCGTGTTTTGATGTTAAATCTAGTGATAAATTCATGTATAAATCATACGTTTAGGTTAGAATCACTTATCCCAAGCTTCTAGGTGAAACAGTAGCCTCAAATCTATAAAAAGAGCTCCAGAATACGTGAAATAAAATAAAAATCACAAAACTCGACCCTAAATAGCTCCTGAAAGTAGCTTTCAAAAACATGCCCAGGTGATCGCAAATTGGTTTCATAGTTCTCACATCCACTTCGTAGGCCGCATAATCCGTGGAATCGAACAGACCAAAAATCTCCACTGATCCCCTTCCGGTAAAATGGTCATAACTCCCTGTAAAAAAGATGGAATCAAGAACGGTTTGAACAACCGAAAACTAGCATCAAAGTGATACAATCTCACACAACCTCATCCCATAATTCTTTATATATTTGGATAAATACGCTTTTGAAGTCAGGTCATCTGCTAAGCCTGCTTCAGCACCTCAATTCTTCCTGAACTTGCTCCAAATGTGCTGAAACTCACCCGATCCCCTTGGGACTCCATACAATCATTCCTATAAGTCCAAATATCCTATATGGACTTGTCCAAAGGCTAAAACAATTTGAGAATATGACAACACATAATCGAGGCTCAATCCAAATAAAATTTCTCTTAAATTCTTAACTCTTTATTCTTTCAAAAAGAGTATTCAAATCACACTTAGACACTTTGAATTACTTCCTAATTTTGCACAAAAGTTCAATTCAACTATATAGACCTATCCAACATCTTGGAACACCAGTAGGAGTCCAACAACATCAAAGTCAACTCTTGGTCAAACTTATGAAGTCTTAAGTTCTTTAAATTACCAATTTGCGACAAATGGTGTCAAATTCTTCTATGAACCTCCAACACCAAATCTGCATGTACATACAAGTCCGAAATCATCATTTGAACCTATTGGAACCATCAAAACCTGAACCATCAAAACCTGATTTTGATCCATTTACCCAAAAGTCAAACCTTGATAAACTCTTCCAACTTAAAGCTTCCATTTAGGAACTAAGCATTCCAAATCATTTTCAGACCTCTTAGAACCAAAATCACTCATACCCAAAAGTCAAAAAATATTGAATGGACTTATGGGAAGGCTCGAATCATGGAACGAGATACTAGAACTCAAAATCACCGGTTGGATCATTACACCATTACATAGGAATTTACTTGAATCTTGAAGAATCACCAAGTACACCAAAGAAGAAATATTCTAGGGTTTGCATCAAAAGGTAAATTCTTCTACTCCAACCTTATTTATGAGATATAAATAAGTGCATTTATGATATTCATGATATTGGGAGGTAGTTAAATGTGAATAATTATGAAACTCAAATTGGATATTGATGGCTGCTGGTTGGAAAAGATAATAAATAGTAATTTGGGATATTGAATAGATATTATTTAGTTTCTTATAAACCCTATGTACCTATAATCAAGAGTAAAGGCCTAAATGGATCTTGTTGGGTGTTGTTGAGCAACTTTTGACTCATGTTGAATATAATTTTATACATTATGATTGATTGAAGACGTGAGATACTTGTGGTAATGTTTTGGGAGCATATTGAGTTATGTTGAAACCTACTACTTTATGGAGTTTTTACTCTGAACTACATATTGTAAAATGGTTTAGAACTTGAATTCTAATTGTCAATCTAGCTTATGGGGATGAGCATATTAGGATTGCACAATTCCTTGCATTATAAATAAGTGCCATTGTCGTAACTTTTTTTTTAAATATGAAGTGTAATATTATTAAAATATCTTTTCATGTTGGAGTGTCACTTGTTGAACTAAAAGAAAAACTCTTATTTTGTTAATTACTTTTAACATGGAATATAGAAAGGTTTTCATTTAACTTTTATTCAAATGGTTGGATCGGTTATGAACACTGTGAATTTGATTTAAAATAGATTTGTTTTGAGGCTTTAAAGTTATGAATCTATTTTTAAAAATTTAAATATTTTGGAAGTTACTAGTGGAAACCACTGAAATTAGTCCTAATCTTGAATTCGTTATCATGGAACTACACGTATTGGTGTATTGACACATTCCAAGGCTATGCCAAGGTTTGTGGGATAAAGTCCTCTAATTTGTGGAAAAATAATTATTACTAAATATAATGAAGTTAAGTGGAATTGTACGGTACTATGGAAAGCCGCTGGGCAAGTATGGTCAAATACTTATGGCTAGGTCGGTCACCTAGTGTTGGTTTTATTATGTCATTGTCGGTATAGTGCTTCTGTTAAAAGTAAAATATCACATGATTTTGATTGCATTAAATGCTAACGGAATAAACTTACAAATATGTTTTACATTATTTTTCATTTCCTTTTTTAACCTATGAACTTATATAAATGCTTCTGTTTTATTGTATACGGCTTAAATTGATGAGCCCAATTTTATGATTATTATGGCACTCCATAGCCCGTCTTCAGAGGGCTCGAAGTAGTTCGAGTTTTGACATCGAGGAAGCATGTCGAGGATTGTCCACACTCAACCTCATGGCGGTGTAAATCGAAGACCATCATGAAAAAGTGGGAAATTCCCAAAAGGCACATGGTTAAAGCTGACCAAGTCCGCAAAAATAGTACAAGTCCGTACTGTAACATTAAATAACTATACCAGCTGCATTTCTTTGTAATAAATACACATGTAATATGTTGGGATTCCCCATCTTATATATAGGAGACCCTTGTCACTTTGTAAGATATATGATATTCAATACAAGAACAAGAACATTCCCTGCTCTATAACTCAAGCATTCTCTACAATTATTTTATTGATTTATTGACTTTCATTTATTGTGTTCATTAATTGTTCTTCATTTATTTCTCATCATTGATCATAAAGAGGCCATCTTCGAGGCCTTCAACACTGTTGTATCCTCATTGACCGCTCTCTGTCAAACCCTCGAGCTCGACCTCGAGGCCCTATTTCGACTAAGCTCGAGACCCCGTCTCATAACCGCTTGGTTTGCATAACTCTGTTATCCTTCGCTCTTGTCTCATTTTTCTTACCTATCACTTAGCATCTATTGCCTAAACAACTAGTATTAAAATAGATCATATATTTTTAGAACCACAAAATCAAGTATAATTGTAATTACCATTTTCACGGTAAACAGTTTGGCACCCACTGTGGGGCTAAAATAATGATTGTTTTAGTGCTGGTTTTCTAAAAACACAAGTTATTCTTTACACTTTTTCTTGTCCAATAATCTTCAATTTCAGGTCAGAAAATGTCTAACTCAGTGAATGCACATGAAAACAACAGTCCTGAGGATCATGGAGAAAACGGCGCAGCTGCTTCAGGTGCCGGTGTACCACCGCAAAACTCTGAAGGGGCACCAGTGAAAATTCCCGTTGATGAAGGCTCACCCAATTCTCAACATGCCGATGTAAGCTCTCATATAGACGGAAGTGTGCGTGAAGGAGACCAACATGAAGCACAGAGAGCCCCTTGCTCAAAAGGAAAGAGAAGTTAGCCTTCATTTCATTTTTGAGATGTTGCAAGCATAACAAGTGGCTATTGCTCAACTACAAAGCCATCAAAGAACTCCAAGCACAGCACCACCAGAAACATCTCCTCGAGTCGAACAGGCACCAGAAAGGTCGAGCAATAATGGGTCAACAGCCGACCCCGCCATTATAAAGATTCTCGAGCACCTCACAAAGAGGATTGAATCAAGCAAAAAGAAGATAGAAGCTAACGACAAAAAGGTGGAGTACTATAACTCGAGGGTCGATCAGATCCCGGGCGCACCCCGATTCTGAAGGGTGTAGATTCAAAAAATTTCGTGTAGAAGAAATTCTCATCAAGTGCGGCCCCGAAGACCATCCTAAAGAAATTCAGAATGCCCGATCTCCCGAAGTACAATGGGACCTCGGACCCAAATGAGCACATTACTGCTTACACTTGTGTTGTGAAAGGAAACGACCTAAAAGATGACGAATTCGTCTTATAGAAAAGATTTGGTTAAACGTTGTCTGAAGGGGCCATGATGTGGTATCGTAACCTGCCCCTAAACTCGATAGAATCGTTTGCCATGCTGGCAGACTCTTTTGTGAAGGCGCATGCTGATGCCATCAAGGTCACTACGAGGAAATATGACGTCTTCAAAATCAAACAAAGAGAGAATGAGATGTTAAGGGAGTTCGTATCCTGCTTCCAACTGGAACGGATGGAATTACCACCGGTCTCTGATGATTGGGCAGTGCAAGCTTTCGCTCAGGACTTGAATGAACGAAGCTCGATAGCTTCAAAGCAGTTGAAGTAAAACTTAATCGAGTATCCCATTATAGTTTGGGCGGATGTGCACAACAGGTATCAGTCAAAGATCAGAGTCGAGGATGACCAATTGGAAGCCCCCTCGGGCTCCGTGTATCCTAGCAGGCTCTTACCAAAGGAATCGAGGCTTCCAGAAAGAGAGTCGAGGCTAAGCAAAGAAAGGTGTCAGCCGTATATAGAAAATTGGAGAAATCTCCCGATGCACAACATTCCACGAAGTGATCAAATGATGGATCGAGGCCAGAGTCCTCGGGGACTTGTGAACAAAGCAGGGTTTTACAGGCACACAGAGCCAATAGAGGCACCGCGGCTATCCGAGTACAACTTCAACATTGATGTTTTAGACATCGTATCGGCCATAGGTAAAATCAAAGAAACCAGGTGGCCAAGACCCGTACTATCAGATCCTTCGCAAAGTAACCCTAACTTGATATGTAAATATCATGGTACCCATGGTCATAGGACCAAGGATTGCAGAAAGCTCCAAGAAAAAGTAGCCCTACTGATTAGCAAAGGGCACTTTCGAGAATTCCTCAGCGACCGAGCTAAAAGCATATTTCGGGAAAGAGAGGCGAACAGGAAAAATGAAACAGAAGTACCACAGCACGTTATACACATGATTATTGGTGGAGTCAGCGTCCCTCAGGGACCCATTTTCAAGCGAACAAAAGTATCCATCACCAGGGAAAAGCAAACTCGGAGCTACATACCTGAACATGCTCTATCATTCAGCGAAGAGGACATCCTTGTCTCAGCCTCATAATGATGCACTGGTAATTTCTTTTATTTTGAATAAATTTCAAATTAAACGTGTGCTCGTGGATCCAGGAAGCTCGGCCAACATAATTAGGTCAAGGTTAGTAGAGAAACTCGGATTGCTCGACCAAATCGTGCCCACCTCTCGAGTCCTCAACGGATTCAACATGGCGAGCGAGACAACGAAAGGGGAAATCATCCTCCCAGTCAATGTAGCCGGTACAATTCAAAATACCAAGTTTCATGTCATCGAAGGTGACATGAGATACAATGTGTTACTTGGAAGGCCATGGATTCACATTATAAGGGTGGTGTCATCAACCCTTCATCAAATGATGAAGTTTCCTACAAAGGATGGAGTAAAAATAATGTACGGAGAGCAGCACGTAGCAAAAGAAATGTTCGCAGTACATGATGTGGCACTGACACAGACACCTTCTATATCGAAGGAGCCAAAAAACAAGCAAATAGCAATCACAAACTGCATACTCGAATGAATAAATAAAGGACCGTGTCGCGTCCTCGGAACGAGTAACTGAAGCATATTGAGGCTTGAACGCCACTACAACAAAGGTACAATACTCTCCCTCTTTCCTTCACATTTTACACTAACCTATGTGTAGGTAATCGATTGAAAGGAATCGAAGCACCCTCCAGCTCGAAGGCCTTAGGTTTTAAAGCATGCATTCCCCAAATGGGTTTACCGACGAGGTTTTTAATGAGGCAACATCCATATGCTACCTAAGGAGAAATCACCAAGTATTCAAGGCTTTTATTTGATCAACCTCAAATACTGAGGGTCATCCCCCCAGGAGATCACCTCCTCGAAGAAACTAAAATATGCCAAAGAGGGTCTCGACAGGAGAACGATGTACAGGACCAAACGGTCAAATGAACCGTGTCCACATAGAATAATCGAACCCTCGATGGTGAAAAAAGTATACTTGTACCAAGTAATCGAAGGAGAACCTCTTATCATCAAACACTTCACGCGTCAAAGAAGTTTGCTATTTTCACAAGACACAGCCCCAGTGCCAGAAACTTCCTGAACACTCGGAGACTGACACCAAAAACATGAAGTCGTAAGACCTCAGGGCCGGAAACTTCAAGCTCATAAGCCCTCAATGAGGCAATATCGCATCTATAAGACCTCAACGAGGCATGCTCAAACCAACAAGGCAACGTCAAATTTGAAAGACCTCAAAAAAGGCATAACCCCGGCTCGGGGACTGTCCTCGACAGTCGGCTCATCGAGCTATCTAACTTGAAACCGTAAGACCTCAATCTGGCAACTTCAAGTTCAGAATCCCTCTATGAGGCACCAATGTAATCCCTCCATGAGGAAATATCAGCAACGTAAGCTCTCCACGAGGCAATATCAACAACATAATCCCTCCATGAGGCAATATCAACAGTATAAGCCCTCCATGAGGCAATATCAACAATATAAGCCCTCCATGAGGCACCAATGTAAGCCCTCCATGAGGAAATATGAAAATTCTAAGACCTAGAGCAAGGCATTAATCATAAGACCTCCACGAGGCAATATCAAAACTGTAAGACCTTAAGCAAGGCGTGTAAAAATTTGTAAGACCTTAAAAAGGCATAATCCCGATATTAAAGTCAAGGCTATATATCGAACTTGTATGACCCCTAAAAAGGCATACCCTTGATATAGACGCCGAGGCTATCTCACTCAGGGACTAAAACGCTACGACCAAACACAATGACCACGGTCATAAGCCTCCGGCCAAACCAAAGCGATTTGGAGACGTCTGATCGTCGCCATAAAATCACAAGCCTCCAATTACTTCGAAAATACTTCGAAAAGAACCGGTTAGAGGTCCTACCGACCCAACCCGTAAATGCCCAAGTGCCAGCTACACTAAAGGTCGTACCGGCCCAATGCGTAAGAGCCTAAGCGCCTGCCTAAAGAGACTCAAGATCGATTCAAAAAACCTAAGGGTCGATGAGCTCGTGTCAAAATCTGACTCGAGGGCTGAGCCCCAAACGGTTAACCATATTAGAGGTCGTACTGACCCAATGCGTAAGAGCCCAAGCTCCAGCTATATCAAAGGTCGTAGTGACCCAATGCGTAAGAGCCTAGCGCCAGCCTAAAGAGCATCGGGGACGATTTAAAAAACCCTAAGGGTAGATGAGTTTGAATCAAAACCCGACTCGAAGACTGAGCCCTAAACGGTTAAATAAAACTCCTAAGGGCCAAATGTGTAAGAGCCCATGGGCCAGCCTAAAAATCCTCAGGGCCAATCTATAACACCAAGGGTTTCATTTGAAGTACAATTCATCGGGCTAATTATCGACAAGCATCGGAATTCAAAACAAAAATAAAAACAGACACAAGCTAATAAGAAATACCAACAAATTTTTTAAATATGTGTATTACAAATATACATTTACAATGCTCCCACAGGAGTATTTTACAAATGACAAGAAATAAAAACCTAGTCTGCTCTAGGGACCATCTCCCTTAGAGGCCTTCAAATACCAACATCGGCACCAGAAGAAAGGAAAACCTTGGCGTCGGTCTCATCCGCCTCAGCCTGCTTTATCTCTTCCGAGAGATCAAAGACCCTAACATGAATCTCTTCGAGGGCCTCCCTCCGAGACCTGCATCGGGCATACTATTTTCCCCTCCTCTCTATTAAAGGCTCCCCTCAGCTCAGCCCGAGCATCAGCGGCATCTTTCAAATAAATGGCCACTTTCTTATCGGCCTTTGCTCGAACTTCTTCAGCTTTAGCCCGGACGTCCACGACCTCAGCCTTCATCTTCAAAAGATCAGTCTCGAGCTTGGCAATTCTGCTCGTCTAAATTGAGCTACTTTCTTGAGCATTGCAAAGTTGTACCTCGAGGGAAAAAGCCTTGGACTAAGCATTCCTTTGGGCCGCTGCATGAAAACCTATCTACGCCTTCAATGCATTGCATTTGGAATTCACTTGTTCGACTTTACCCCAAAGGCATTCCAACGCTTCCATTTTTCTCTTCAACTGAAAAACCGAAACATTAGTTATCAAAGACGGGAAAGGAAGGATGTACTCCCTAGAGATATGGATTACCTGTTGCCCGAGATTGCCTTTGTAGTCTTGACTTCGATGCATCCCCAATCGAATATATATCAACTCTTTTGTTTTCTTATTGCAAAGAAGCTTGAGACATTTCTCCCTGCCCGAAGCTTCCCGCAACTTGGCCTCACAACGGAGCAGCTCGAACTTGAGCTTGTCAAAGGCCTATGAAAAAGAAGCTTCAGTTCAAAAGATGAAAATACAAAGCTGAGAAGCCAACAAAGTCAACCAAAACTCACCACGGAACAAATCCGATGATCCTCCTCAAAAGTTGAGCGTGCGTCTACTGGCCTGCTCTCATCAGCCCCAGTTGAACCGCTCTTGATGGGGATATGATCGATCGAGACCCCACTTGATTTAGGCGGCCCTTGGCCCCGAACTTCCCTCGAAGTACCTTCGAGGGGGAAGCAGATGATGGTGAAAAAATCTTGCTCATTTCCTCTTGTGGAACCTCTCCCTCGAGGCTAGAGGTTCAGGCCCAGTAGGATCGGCAACCTTGGGAGGGCCTCTGGTTCCAGCCATAGATGAAAAATCATCCTCCCGAGGAGAGTTGATGTCTACAGAATAACCAACATATATAAGTTGCTCTTCAGCGGCAGCTTTTCTTTGTGTCTCCAGGCAGGCCCCGCCTCACTGAGAATGTCATCATCCATCGAGGACCTTTTCTGCTTATTATCCTCCCTCAGCTCCGAAGCCGACGGTCCTTCACCCCCCCTCCCCCTTCCCCCGAGGGTGCACAGTCTCATCTCTGGGAATCTACCAACGCCTATGATGGCGGAGTTAATACACATAAAGAAAAGAATTCCTCAAAAGGAAATCACATGGAACATACCGTGGTGCTTTTCTTCCCATCTTCCTTTCGACAAATCTCTCCACTTGCGTTCATCAAAAGAGGAAGTTACTAGCCTCCGAGTCCAGTCCGCAAGATCGGGGATCTCTTACGCATCTACGGGACTGTTGAGAAAGAGAAAAAGAAACATCCTTATAAATCATCAAGAGCAAAGGGCACTAAGGTGCGACATAACACTTACGTTTGAAGTTCCATTTTTCGGGGAACAGCAGGAACTCTGCAGAAATGATGTCGACGGTCCTCACTCAGAAAAAATGACTCATCCATCCTCGATTCCGGTCTTCATCATCAATGGCAATAAAAGGCTTGGTGGATCGGCGTCGTAACGCAATCAGGCCTCGACAATGCAGCCGATATAATCTGATAAGGTGGCTAAGGTAAACTTGAGCTCAGCCTTTTCAGTAAAGTACCTTATAATCACCACTATCCGCCAGAATGAAGGATGAATTTGAGTAAGAGTGGCTCGATACCTTTTGCAGAACTCGAGCACAAGGCAGTCGAGGGGGCCCAATGTAAATGGGTACGTATACACATTCAGGAATCCCTCGACATGGGCCATAATATTCTCTTCTCGGGAAGGTATCTGCAGCATCACATTTTCTCCCCATCCACAATCTCTCCTCACAGCCTCGAGGTGATTCTCATATATCGATCGAATAAACTTCGATGCATGTTCTCGATGGCCCGGAGCATCGAAGGGTTTCTTTAGTGCAAATTCTTTCTTCAAAGAAAAACAACTCGAGGTTAACTTGTCGTACGCCGGTGGTGTACCACCGACCGGGAAAGAAGCAGAGGTAGAGTTTCCCTCTTCTTGGTGAGCATATTTGGGCACGGCAGCCATAACTATTTGAACAAAGATAAAGAGGAAGAAAGTTCAAGCAATTTCGCAAGCTGAGAAAAGGAAGAGAACGTTAAAGAGAAAACTAGTTTTGCAAAGTTGCAAGACCTAGACTGAAGAAGAAGGAGTGTATATATATATATAGAACAAGCGGCAGCCATTCACCCACTTTGAGGGCCAATTAATTCTTACAAGGTCATTATAGTTTTTGGGGAAGTGTACTGGTAGGGCCACCTCGGTCACTTCACGGTCATGTCATATTTATGACGCTGTCATGCAGCGTTTGAGGGATCGCAACTCCCATATCACTACAAGAACGAGCTCCAAAGAGCTAAATTCAGAGCTTGAACGTCGACTTTTGCATAAACATTGCAGAGCGAAGTTTGAAAATAAGAAACGAAGAGATCTTTTCCATTCCAAAAATATACTTACAAGGGTATTTTACAAAGCTCCCCCGAGGATCCCATGTACAAATAAGAAAAAAGAAAAACAGTAAGTAAATCTACTTTTCGCCTTCACTACTACCCGAGTCACTTCCAGAGCCCTCATCCGAAGTAGTTGAAATTTCCGATTCCTCCTCCAAGGCCCTGGCTTCTTCAATCTCAGCAGAGATATCGGCACCTTTAGCACTCGCTTCCTCAAAGTCTTTCCTCCTGGCTTGCAAGCAAGCATGAGCAACTACCCGAGCCAGTTTTAGCTCGGCCTTATCGGATATCTCCCTAGCCCGATCATTTGCGGCAGCAGCATCCCTTTTGTATAAAGAGAAAAATTTATTAGCCTCAGACTTGGCCGTAGAAAATGCAACAGCCTCCTCATGAGCACCTCGAAGAAGGCCCTGAGTCAAGGATAGCTCTACCCGAAGTATGTCCCTCTTCGAGGACATGATATCATTAAGCCACGTCAGCTCAAGGATCTCGCCGTCCTTGGCCACGATCTCCCCCTAAAGCTGCCCTACAAGGGCATCCTTTTTCCCGATCTCCAAATACATAGGACAAGCTAGTTAGCATCAATTATGGCAATAAAATACAAGTTCATGGGTACCATATTACCTGATCGATAAAGTCGGCCCTCTCATGGAATGATCTCTCTGAGCGGCCCAGTGGTCGACTTGCTCCTCCTCTTTACAGGCATGCAGAGCTTTCAGCTCGTTTAGCTACAAGGTAAGTTTCCCGAGCTCCTTCTCACGGCAATTCAGCTCGTCATGTAGCTTAGAGAAAGCTTGGTCATACAACTTCTTGACCTACAACACAAAGGAAGGAAGTTATAAAATCAAGGGAAAAATATTTTGAAGAACAAATGGTATATCAAGAAGATCACCTGCTTTTGGAGCATCTCAGCCTCCTCGAGAGCGACGGGGGGATCGAGATCGGTCTCCTCCTCAACGCTTTCAAAATAATCTTCGAATGTATCAACCTCTCCTGGAGAGGTCCCCAAACAGGAAGAATTCCGACCCTGGGATCTCATATCTCCCCTGGAGAAAATGATGGGCCCAATTGGAATCTTTCTGCGGCATCAACTTCCATCGAGGCTTCCTCTCGACCCCGAAAAACTTCAGTTGCGAGCTCCCCGAGATAACCAACACGGATTGTGCCATGTCCAACGAGTGGTTCAGGGACTTCACTCAAACCCTCCTCGAGGGTCTCCTCAACTCGAGGCAGGTCCGCATCGTCCGCCTCCAAATCAGCAGTCGTCTGCCTAGCAACTTTCGAAGTGTCAATGCATCATTTTACCCTTTGTACCAAAGGGTAGGTGTCATCATCTTCTTCTTCGGCCCTAAGGCTCTCAGCGGCCATCGAGGTAAGGAACGTAGCATTGGTCTTGGGCTTCCGAGCCTATGCTATCTTGGATTTCGGAGACGCCACCGATGTCTCCCTCTTCCTTTTCTCATCCATGACGGCCTTCGAAGCCTCTTCCTCACCAGAAGGAGGTGTTCTCATTGACTCGCCTTCCCCAAGGCTTGCACAGGCATGATGTATCAAACTCACCACCATATAGAGTACTTACAAAGACTGAAGAAATGGCAACAACAAAATCATATCGTGGTTCTTGGGCTGCCACCGCATTTTAGCCAAATTGCGCCAGACGCGCTTGCTGTATGGAAGAGTGGAGTCCAAAAGTTAGATCCATCCTGGAAGGTCCTGGACCGCGCCGGGGAACCAAACGGTGGATACAAAACCAGTAGAAAATTAATCAAAAGAGAAGGAGGCCAGATTGAAAGAAGAAAAAGAGGTGGTAAAACATACTCAATATAGGGATACTTACGATTCATATTCCATTCCTCCGGGAACGGCATTCTATCAGAAGAGATGATGTATGAGGTTCTGACTCTAACAAATTGGATCATCCACCCCCGGTCTTTGTCCTCATCAATGCAGGCAAAGAATGCCTCGGTAGATCGACGATGCAGCTTAATTAAACCCCCTCGGAAGAGACGAGGGCTATAAAATCTGATCAAGTGATCGAGGGTGAAAGTCATTCCCTCAACCATGTTGGAAATGTATCAAATCATATATACAATCCTCCAGAAAGAAGGATAAATCTGACCGAGTGTCACTCGGTATTGAAGACAAAAGTCGAGAATCACCGGGTCTATCGGTGGAGAAGAAGAATCTATGTGGCCTAGAGTGAAAGGGTATATATATATACGCTGAGAAAGCCAGTTTTTTGTGCGACTATGCTTTCTTCAGCTGTGGGGATTTCTACTTGCGCCGCCTCCCCCCAACGGCAGTCTAGTTTACCCTCTCCGTATCGATCACTACACTTATATACTGAGACATGGGCTCGCATTGGCCCGGTGTAGAAGGGGGTTTTTCGATGGCAAAATCGGAGTTGGTGTCAAAGGGACCAGGGATGAACTGCTCGATGCTTGGAGGAGTTTTTGATTTACCCTTAGAAGGGAATGATGAAGATGTGGCTCCCTCTTTTTGAGGTACCGTTTTGGAGGTTTTTTCCATAATTATAACTGAGTTATAAAGACAGAAGATGAAGAAGCAAGCGCAGAAAGAGGATGAAAGTAGAAAACAGTTAGCAAAATTTTGAAGGCTTGAAGATGTTGTAAAATTGTGAAAGGCAAATGATTGAAGTATTTATAGAAGCCATTTGGGCATGTTTGAAGCGGAAAGGTCGAACCATATGTGTGTGTTCACTCAATTACTCAGGTACTCTGCTCAGTCAATGATACATCATATAAATATGATATGCAAGTAAATCAGGTAATAACATGGAAATTGCAAGTATAGTTGGTAGAATCCAAGACAGACACTAGCCAGATTTTTCCTCAACATTTCCATATTTGTACCAAACCACCGATTAGTTTTCCTCAAATTCGCGTGTACGCCTTCAAGAGAGAAACGTGAGAGGATGACCCTAGGAGTATGGATCCATACCCACAAACTACACGAACAACTCACGTGTTGCATGTACAACTCACATGTCATAATATCAATATCTAGATCCGCACGGCTAACTCACGTGCTGCACGAACAACTCACGCACCAATAATCACAATTCGTCCAGCGCGGTCACTTGCTCAATATCACAATTAAGGGCTATCAGTCCAGATCATATCGTATAGAAAACATATATAAAAGCTTACATGTGCATGATCAAAGAATATCAAGTTCCATACTCCTAGACTAATATAAATGACATGCCAAGGTGTATGCATTTGCAAAGTGTGATATCATAGCTCAAATTGGAATTCCATCACGGAAACAACAATTATCATGTTAAATCATAAAATTTAATCTATATTTAACCTCAAATATGGCTCAATTAATTCACAAGGGGGTACAAATATAAGAACACAACTTAATGATTAACAATCAGTTCAAGGCATTTCAAAGCCTAAGCACAACCTCGAGCATGGGTAAATACCACGGTTCATGCACATGGGCTCAGCCCTGCACATGTGCACCATCCACATCACGTATCTATCACATATAATTCAGGCAGCTAGTGCCTCAACCAAATTTAGGTAAGATACTTACCTCAAGCAAAACAAATCAGTACTCTAGGAAGCCTTTCCCTCGCGAATTAACCGCCGAACGATCCGAATTTAGTCAAAATAACCTAATACTATCAATAAAAGCCTTAGAAAGCGATTCCAAAAGATAAAGCTAAGATCTTTAACTAAAATAGAAATGTCAACCCAAAAATACAACCATGGGCCCAAACCTCGGAACCCAAATAAACTCACAAATTCCAAACACCCATTCAATTTCGAGTCAGAGCATACTAATATCATCCAATTCAAACCACAAATGGACCCTCAAATTGCCAAATCTCACTCTCCAATAAAATAGTCCAACCCCCCCCCCCCCCCCCCCCAAATTCCACCTTTAATTCATAAAATTAGGTGTAATAAGCAGTGGGTAATCAATATCTAGCACCGAAAGTGAGTAATAGTTACTTACCCCTTCAATTATGGTGAAAAGCACTCCAAAAGCCACCTTAGACCGAGCTCCAAAATCTAAAAAATAAGAAGAGAAGACCAAACCTTGGATATATAATCCTGTCAGGAAATTCCGCATTTGTGGTTAGGTCGCACCTGTGACACGTATCTGCAAAAACTCCATAGCAGATGCAAAACCTCATTAATCTCCGACCATCTAGATCAGCAGATAGGTCCTCACACTTACGAACGCACATTTGTGCTTCTTCCTCTGCTTCTATGGACTCCCCTACCAAGCTCATCTTGCGCACCTGCACACACCTGGTTGCACCTATGGTCCAAGGTCCGCATCTGCGGACTTCCTCTGATAGGCTCATCCTTGCACTTGCACTCCCCTAGCCGTATATGCGGCCTAGCCACCGCACATGCGAAAACACCAAAAGTTCAGAATTCTACACCAAATTCCACAAGTCTAAAAATGGTCCAAAGTTAATCTAGATCTCACTCGAGGCGTCAGGGACCCCGTCCAAACTTACCAACTAGCACAAAACATAACATGAACTTACTTGAGGCCTCAAATCACATATAACAACATTAAAACCTCAAATCACACCCAAATTCAAGCCTAATGAACTAATGAACTTCCAACTTTTGAAACTAATGCCGAAACACATCAAACCAACCCGGAATGACCTTAAATTTTGCATACAAGTCCCAAAAATGACACAAGAGACCTTTTCCAATTCCAGGAACCAAAATCCAAACCCGATATCAAAAAAGTCAACTCTCGGTCAAACCGCTCAATCTTCCAAATGTCCAACTTTCCAACTTTCATCAAAAAGCATCAAACCAACCCACGGACCTCCAAATCCAAATTCGGACATACGCCTAAGTCCAAAATCACCATACGAAGCTATTAGAACTATCAAAACTTTATTCCGAAGTCGTGTACTCAAAAGTCGAACTACTTAAGTTTCAACCTTGGGACTAAGTGTCCCAATTCACCCCGAAACAATCCCGAAACCAATCCTACCACCACAACAAGAGACATAGAAACAAATGAACATAGAAGAAGCAATAAATAGGGGAATTGGGATATAAAACACAAAACAACCGGCCAGGTTATTACATTCTCCCTCTCTTAAACAAACGTTCGTCCTCGAACGGCTCTAGAATCACATCTGGAGTCTCAAAAAGGTAAGGATATCTGGTAAGTATTTCCTACTCGGTCTCCCAAGTAGCCTCCTCGACTGACTAACCTCTTCATTGAACTTTCACTGATTTATATTTTTTGATCTCAACTTTCGAACCTACCGATCCAAAATGGCTATCGGCTCCACATCATAAGTCAAATCCTCATCTAGTTACATCGTGCTGAAGTCGAAAAGATGCGGTGGATTACCATAATACTTCTGGAGCATAGAAACACGAAACACTAGGTGAACCCCGGATAAACTAGGTAGCATGAAATTTCTATAGGCCACCTCTCCAACTCTCTCAAGTACCTCAAAATGGCCAATATACCGAGGGCTCCACTTTCCCTTCTTCCCGAACCTCATCACACCCTTCATGGGTGAAACTCTAGGAAGAACCTTCTCACCCACAATATATGCAACATTACGAGCCTTCCTGTCAACATAACTTTTCTGTCTGGAATGTGCTATACGAAGTCGCTCCTGAATCATCTTAGCCTTCTCCATAGCATTACGGGCCAATTTAGTGCCCAACTACCTAGCCTCCCCAGGCTCAAACCAACCAACCAAAGAATGATATCGCCTCCCATATAAGGCCTCATAAGGAGCCATCTAGATACTCGATTGATAGCTATTATTGTAGGAAAACTCTACGAGCAGTAGAAACTGATCTCATGAACCTCCAAAATCCATAACACAGGCACGTAACATGTTCTCCAAGATCTGAATAGTGCGCTTGGACTGCCCGTCTATCTAGGGATAGAATGTTATACTCAACTCAACTGATGTGCCCAACTGTCGTTGCATCGCTCTCTAAAATTGCAATGTAAATTGCGCGCCTCAGTCATAAATTATGGAAATGGGCATTCCATGAAGATGGATAATCTCCCAAATATAGATCTGAGCCAATCGCTCTGACGAATAGGAATTCATCACTAGAATGAAATGTGCGGACTTCGTCAATCGGTCCACAAAAACCCAGACTATATCGTATTCTTTAAGGTCTGTGGTAAGCCTACAACAAAATCCATAGTGACGCGCTCTCAAATCCACTCCGGTGTCTCCAATATCTGAATCAACCCTCCCGATTTCTGATGCTCATACTTCACCTATTGATAATTCAAACACCAAGAGGCATAAGAAACAATATCTTTATTCATTCTCTGCTACCAATAGTGTTGTTTCAAGTCACGGTACATCATTGTGACACCTGGGTAAATGGAATAGCACAAGCTGTGAGCCTCCTCAATGATCAAATCTCTCAACCCATCAACATTTGGAACATAAATCCGGCCTTGAAGTTGCGTTACACCATCAACAACAATCACAACCTCCTTAGTACCACCTCACTGCATTGTGTCCTTCAACACCAACAAGTGAGGATTGTCACACCTCCTTTTTTATACGCCCCAAAGGGGGTACGGGAGTTTTTCCACTTAAAGTGACATTATTCGAAATGGGATTATTTTATTTTTTTTATTAGAGTCGCCACTTGGAATAGTTTATTTGGTGTCCCAAGTCACCGGTTTAAATCCCAAATTGAGGAATTTTGACTCTGTTTAAATTGTCTGCGAACCAGAAATCCGGGTAAGGAATTCTGTTAACCCGGGAGAAGGTGTTAGGCACTCCCGAATTCCGTGGTTCTAGCACGGTCGCTTAATGATTAAACTTGGCTTAAATTGTTTAATTAC
>ML374649.1:5486-41320 GCA_005239525.1 Nicotiana knightiana | reverse complement strand
AAAAATCTTATATTCTAAGAATGTGAATATTTTTGTCGTTTTTAATTTTCTTAAATAGAATCTATTAAGAGTAAGATAAAAATTTAACATATTAAGATTAGATATAACCTTAATATTTATAGCAAAATAGTATGGAATTTGGGTGTGGTCAAAAAATAGTTGTTCACAAGGATCATCAAACTGGCGAGCCTAGATACACTCCAACAATGATGATTGTGCCACAATGCAAGCATGAACACGGAAAGACTATGAATCATCCAACTCACAAACTGATTGGCCAAATCCTGAACATCCATGGTTAGTGGCCTCTCTGCTACTGGTAAATATGCCAAATTGTCCATACTCTCAGCCTTCCTACTCAATGCATCGGCCACCACATTGGCCTTCACTGGATGATATAATATGGTGATATCATAGTCTTTGTGTAAGTCTAATCATATTTTCTACCACAAATTAAGGTCCTTCTACATTAACAGGTGCTAGAGATCGATGCTCAGTATAGACCTCGCATAGAACACCATATAGATAGTGCCTCAAAATCTTCAACACTTGAACAATGGTTTCCGACTCTAAATCATGCACAGAGTAATTCTACTCATGAACTTTCAACTGTCGGGACGCGCAATCACGCTACGTCCTGCATCAACACCATGTCAAGCCCAATACGTGACTCATCATGATACACGGTGTAAGATCGTGAACCTATAGGAAACACCAACACTTGGGCCGTAGTCAATGCAGTCTTGAGCTTATGAATGCTCGCCTCACACTTGTCGGGACCATCTGAAAGGAGCACCCTTCTAGGTCAAACTACTCAAATGAGATGCGATGGATGAAAACCCCTCCTTGAAATAGTGATAATAACCTGCCAAACCCAAGAATATCCGAATCATTGTAGCTGAAGACGGTCTAGCCCAACTTTGAACTACCTCAATCTTCTTTGGATCCACCTTGATCACCTCACTAGACTTCATGTGGCCCAAGAATGCCACCGAATCAAGCCAAAACTCACACTTGGAGAATTTAGCATATAGATTCTTCTCCCTCAAGGTCTGAAGTACAATCCGCAGATGCTACTCATGATCCTCCCCGCTGCGTGAGTACACCAAAATATAATTAATAAATACTATGGCAAAGAAATCCAGATAGGGCTAGTATACACTATTCATCAAGTGCATAAAGGTTGTTGGGTCATTGGTCAGCCCAAAAACATCACCAATAGTTCATAATGACCATAGCGGGTCCTGAATGCTATCTTCGGAATATCTGAATCCCGAATCTTCAACTGATGATACCCCGACCTCAAATCAATCTTCAAAAACAATGTAGCACCCTGAAGCTGATCAAATAAGTCACCAATGCGCGATAGTGGGTACCCGTTCCTGACTGTAACTTGGTTCAACTGCATATAATCAACACACATTTGCATAGTACCATCCTTCTTCTTGACAAATAGGACCGGTGCACCCTAAGGTGAAATGCTAGGTCGGATGAAACTCTTATCAAGAAACTCCTAAAGTTGTAGCTTTCACTCATTTAACTCTACTGGTGTCATGCGATATGGTGGAATAGAGATGGGTTGAGTGTCCGGCACCAGGTCAATACAAAAATAAATATCTATGTAGAGTGGCATGCGCGACATGGCTGCAGGAAACACATCTAAATAGTCTTTTGCAAGCATAACTAACTAAATAGTAGGAGTATCAGCACTAACGTCCCTCACGAAGGCCAACTATGTCAAATGTCCCTTCTCAATAATCCATTGAGCCTTCAAATATGAAATTACTCTATTAGGAACATAATCCAGGGAGCCTCTCCACTCCAACCTCGGAAACTCTGGCATTGCCAACGTCACAATCTTAGCGTGACAATCAAGGATAAAAGTGACGTGGAGTCAACCATTCCATGCCTAAAATCACGTTAAAATCAACCATTCTAAGTAGTAAAAGATCAACTCTCGTCTCATAAACCAATGATGGTCACCACATACGACTGACATACAAGGTCAACAACAATAGAATCACCAACTGGCATATACACATGAACATTCATAACTAAAGAAACATGGGGCATATCCAAATAACAAGCTAAGTATGATGACACATATGAATAAGTGGAACTAGGGTCAAATAAAATCGAAGCATACATGTGGCACACTAAAACAATACCTGTGATCATGACATCGGATGAAACTTCCTCTAACCTGGCCAGAAATACGTGGCAACGGGCCAGACCACCACCCAATTGACCTCCCTTCTAGGGTGACCTTGAATTGCCTGAGTACCACCCCTAGCTTTCTGTGTGGGTGGTATAGCTACTGGTGCTTATATGACAGGCTTTGAGCTCTACTGTGGAACCCTGCAAGGAAGTCTTGGGAAATTCCTCTTGAGGTGACTCAAGTCCCTCCCTCAAAGTAATCTCTCCTCTAATGAAGATTCTGACCCAGAAAGGCTGGGTATTGCCTGTGGAACCATGTGCAGATGGAGCACGGTAAGAAATCTGTGCCAGCACTGAATGATGACTAAACTAAGTAGCACTAAATTAATTGTGGCTAACTGATGAACCACGAGTAACATGACGAGCAGTCTGAGCAAGCCTAAGAGGACGACCTCTAGTGTAATGTGAATGGCCTCCAGATAAGGCACCGCTGAAACCACCTGAACCATGAGGCTTGTTGGTCTCCCTCTCCTAACACTCAAGCCTGCGGACCTACTCCAAGGATCTAGTAATCTCTACCACCTGGTCAAACCTAGCATCCGTCGTAACCTCTTGAGCCACACTGTAACATAAACCATTGTTGAGGCTATCAATGAACCTCATTATCCTCTCCCTCCATATGGGAACCAACCGTATATCATGACTTTCCAAATATGAAAATGTCATCTCGTACTGAGTGATAGTCATACCTTCCTAGTGTAGCTTCTCAAACTTCCTACACAACGCCTCTCTATGGGTATATGGGACAAACTTCTATAAGAAGAGAACTGAGAACTCATGCCATGTAAGTGGAGTTGCGCCAGGCGGCCTGGATAACTCATAATCTCGCTACCATCTGTAGGTTGTCCATGTCAGCTGAAAAGTAGTGAAAGCACTGCATTGATATCCACATTACCCGTAGTGTGGAGAATTCGATGACACCAATCCAGAAAATCCTGAGTATCCTCTAAATTTCCTCCACCGAACTCGAGCAGATCAATATTCCTAAACTTCTATAACCTCCTCTGCTCCGCATAAAAATAGATGGATCAACCTTGGCCCGAGCAGCAACATATGGCTGCACTCGTAACACCCCTAGTGTCTGATAAACCTAAGCTAGCTGCTCTATAGTACAGGTGGCGGGAGTCTGGGCTCCTCACCTATCCTGTGAAGTAGTTGGTGCAACTGGTATAGTAACCGCCTGAGCCTGGCTAGTACACAAACTCAACATTTGATCAAAAGACTTCTAAGATGAAGTATCACAATAGGTATTGGCAGTGTCTGAACTGGCCCCACCGGCTCGATAATATCCAGTACTTGCTCTTTCATTGGAGCAACTGGTGGCTCCACAAGTGCTGCCCTCACTGTAGTGTGAGTCCCAACTCAACCACAACCTCTCACGGCCCTAGCTGGTGGTACAGGTTCCCGTCCGCCTGATCCGGTTGCATGTGTCCTCACCATCTGTGAGAGAATAGAAGAGTAAAGGCTAAAACTTTGGAAATAGCAAATCTGCACAAAAAATGCAAAAAAGTTAAGTTTTCCTAACAGTTTGGTAGCCTCTCGAAGAAGAATACATATTCCTCCATACCAATCCACACAAGACTCTACTAAACTTGTGCATGACTCATAATACCTATGAACCTAGGGCTTTCATACCAACTGTCACGACCCAAAACCCAACCAGTGATGATGGCGCCTAACACACTTGCTAGGCAAGCCGGATATAACAATAATGAACCACAATACCTGAAATGACTGAAATAACATGAGTTTAAATCCTTGATATATCATAATAGTGCCAATGCATGATAAACTCCATAGAATTGGTAAATACGGAGTCATGATCTCTAAATAGAATACAAGCCTAAAAAGCTAAATAACAAGACTGTCTGAAATAAGGTCAATAGTACATAAGAAATGAGACGCCAAGACTGCAATCGAGAATGCAATTCTACCTCGTCTCTCAGTGATCAAATTTGTTTCAAGCCTCGTCTACTGATGACTGCGTCCGACACTTAGATCTGCACAATTAAGTGCAGAGTGTAGCATGAGTACAGGTGACACATGTACTTAGCAAGTATCATAACTAACCTCGGAGAGGTAAAAAACCAAGAAATATAAATGATACTTGCTATAACTTGTATAGTTCATAAATTCAATCAACGAAACAATAATGAAGTCAAGTCATAAAGCATAGAAGGAACCATCTGTGTGTGCTCAATTACTCAGGTACTCTGCCCGCTCAATGATCCTGCATATAAAGATGATATGCAAGTAAACTAGGTAATAACACGCAAATTGCAAGTATAGATGAAATGCAAAATCCAAGACAGAAACTGGCCAGTTATTTCCTTCCAAATCTATACCAAACCACTGATAATCCGCGTGTACGTCATCAAAAGAGAAATATGAGAGGGTGACCCTAGGGAGATGGACCCATATCCACATGATGCATGGAAAACTCACGTGCTAATAACATCAATCGCATGGATAACTCATGGTACACGTACAACTCATCTGCCATAATATCAATATTTGAATCCGCACAAACAACTCACGTGATGCACGGACAACTCATGTTCCAATAGTCGCAATGCATGCAGCATGGTCACAGGCTCAATATCAAAATCCTCCCGGTGTGGGCATGGGATATCAGTACATATCATATCGCACAGAGAACATATTTATGATCTTATATGTAAATGATCAAATAATATCAACTTTCATACTCCTGAACTGCTATGAATGACATGCTAAGGTGTATGCATGTGCAAAGTGAGCTATCATAGCTCAAATCAGTAATTCCATCACGGAAACATCAGTTATCAAGTAAAATTAGGAGATTTAATCTCTATTTAACCTCAAATATGGCTTAATTAACTCACAATGATTTACAAATCTAAGAAATATCACAGCTTAATGCTTAACAATCAGTAGAGTCTTGTGTATTGGTATGATGATGTTCATACTCATCTTCGGGAGGCCACTTAGCATTTAGGAAACTTCCCTTTATTTCTCATCCTTATCGTGCACTTTTATTTCAGCTTGAAGTCTATATCCTCAGTTATTTCCTATTCACCATATGCGATATTTAGTACTTTGTACCGGTTGTGTGCCGACGACATATGATGTTGTGGAAGGTATGTGAAGGACAATGGATGCTTGGTCATTGTCTCGATGTATTGTATAGTATTAAGATACGAACGTGCTGATAGATCTTTCACTTGTTCATTTGTAGAGCGAAGTGGATTCTCATATCTTGTTGATGAGTGTAGACTTGGGGAGATTAATTAATTGCATAATAATTGTAACCACGATCAGATCACATGAATATGTTGTTTCGAGGTTAAGCAGGTGGATTATTTCCTGCGAAAGGTTTAAGGTTGTGTGATTTTTATGAGGCTTCTATGAAGAGTTTTTCTTATATCCAATGGGATGCATATACTACTATTTTGGAGGGATTGAGAAAGTTTGCTCAACTAGCATGTGGATGAGTATGCACTAGGTAGAGGATTGGAGTGTGTTTTGATTGGTTCCATGTGAGCGCTTATGAGGAGATTCAGCTGGATAACATCGCGAGGTCACGACAATTAAGAAGGAAGAGTGTTGTGGGTTATCAAATGATGTGTTTGTGGGTTCAATCCAAGTGGGAGAATTTACCATCGACGATTGGTTTATATGGGCATGTGTTTTTATAGTTCCTGGAGTAGGATACGCTTTTGAATTTGATACAATTTGAGAAGGGGGCCATCGAGGATGATTTGGGCAAGGAATTTACTGGATGCATGATGTATTATACCTTATGGATATATGAAGGTTATGGAGTGGCGCAAGTTTTATATCCCTTTGTGGATGCAGTGTGCATGAGGAAGGAAATTCTCAATTTCTTATTTTGAGTACTCACGTGCTAGCAAAGCACTAGGTGTTCGACACATTTGGCTATACATTTATGGCTAGGAAGAGTGGACTACTCTTAAGAAAGGTTCTAGTGGGTGTAAGTTCCAAGAGGTGGTACTTAAGAAGTTATCAAATTTCATTTTGTGGATAAGGATTAGAAATTTGCCTTGATGGTGCCGATACTCTTAGTATTTTCTATATCATTATTGATTCCACATGGCAGTATTAGAGGGATAAAGGAAACATCTTCGGATTTGCAGAAGGTCTCTTCAGAGTGAACATTTCAGTTTGAGTTACTTTTAAATTCGACATTCTGCATGACTTAGTTGATTTAGATGGATTTAGTTCTAATGGCTTGGCTAAGTGCTAATGGGTTTCAAATAGTTCATTATGGTTTGACCACATCTCGAGGTTGATGTCTTTTGTCGGTATAGAAGGGTTGTTGCGTGTTGTGATGTTCTCCTGGATTGAGTTAAATGGAATATTTTTGGTTGATGGAATGTTTATCCTACTCGTGATTCAGATTTGATGATAAGATTCTTGAATCCTCGTATTGTAGCATGGTAGATGCGGAGAGCCGTGTGAGGTATTGGGATTGAACAGATAAGGTTGTTGTTTAGTCTTAAAAGGAAGGTCATGAGTTCTAGACAACATGAGGGATTTCAGATGAGTAAGATTATGCTACCACTATCTTGTGTCGTTGGAGGAGGTGTTTGTTGTAGAAGACACATAGTGTATTGATTTATCAGAAGCTTGACTAGTATTGCAGAAATTGCATGGTTGATGACTATTAATGTGTAGGTTTTGCTACGTGGCGTTAAAGATTTATAGGAGTACTTCTCATGAGGTTATTGTATATGATTGACGTATCAGTAATTTTTGTGGGAGATTTAGAGATCAGATATGGAGATTTTTGTATTCCTAAGGTCTAGAGATTGGATCTTCATAGAGGCAGATTATTCCTTTGGTTGCAGACTATGAAAGTATGTTAAGGGTTAGACAGTTGATTGTATGTGTTATAGATAGGTCACAATGGACCTTTGGAAGGCTATTTACCTGTTCTGGAATTGCTTTAAATGGTTTGGGGTCTATTGGTAGGACTAATGAGAAAGTCTACACTGAACTAGATTTGCTTACTCATGTGCAGCATATACGGTGGGTGTGACATGGGGAAAAATGGATGTTATTCATGCCCCGATTATCTCATGTATTTCTACCTTATGCTATGATAGGTTGTGAGGTCACTTGAATATTCGCATGCATGTTGTTGTCTTGTTTAGTCTTTATGGTAGTATATGAGCGAGATGGCTCATAAGATGTCAGTTTGCTTATTGCACCTTAGTCAGCTTACCTTTTTGCATAGCGTATTATCTTTATTTATATCGCCACATGTATATTTACGCACTCTACGTGCTTGATGTGATGCATATGTGATTGATGAGTCTGTTTATGCTCCATGGTACTCCCATGTGGATTGATAGGATTAGATTGGATGCGTGCCACAATAATATTATGTTTCATCAGATTGCATGTTGCAACAGTAGTATGTGGGATCGGGTTGCACGTTGAAATGGTATTATGATGGGATACGATTACTTATGCTTATTTCATGTATTTGATTCTCCTTTGTGGAAATGTTTCATAAAGTTATGATTTTTATTGTGTTACGTGTTAAACTTCCTTGGTAGCTCTCTTATCCGATCCTCTTACTATTATTTATTATATCTGAGTTATTGTTTGTTTGGTGTACGGACCGCGTTGCGTAAGCTTTCATGTGTCCTTTAGTATGACTTACCAGTTGAGTAGCTTGTACTGGCCAAGGTTATTGGACCTGGAATTAGTGTGATTGTATTTTCTGATCGAGTATGTTTGGAAGGAGAACGTGATTCAGTAGCTCAGTTTTTGGCATTTGCTCTTGTCGAAAGAGAGGACTTCACAAATTATTGATTTATGGGTCATTATGAGTTTCTACATGTTTCTTTCATCATTAGTCGTGTCGTGAAGGTTCAAACCAAGTTTATATTTGATATGAGGCCTATTACAGGTACCGAGTTTGGTAATAAGCAACTATCATGGTCAAAAGATATTGTTATGAGTGTATGAGATATGTGGTACATCATGTGGTTATACCTTTGGAAAATATTTATAGTTTGGTGCAGCTCATGGGGATTGATACAATGTATATGTACAAGAATCATATCTCAGAGGGAGTTTCGAAGTTGGAACCTAGTTCTAAGAATTGTAAGCTAAGGTCTAAGGAAAGATCTTCAGTCAAGATTGTGTTGATGGACTTATGTGGATTGTAGTGACATGAGATCACCCCATGGGTATGTGTATGGTGAGATTATACAGTGATTTGATGGCCTTGGAACGACTTTTGGCATGTTCAAGGACGAATTTAAGTGAGGGAGAATGTAACGACCTACCGATTGTTTTGATCTCTAGTATTTTTTTGTGGTTTGAGAGTTTGAGAAGCTTCATATGATATATTACGACTTATGTATATGAATGACTTTGTTTTCTAGAGGTTCTGGATTGGTTTGAAGAGTAATTCTTGTTTTGGAAGCTTTAAGTTAGAAGAGTTGACCCATGTTTGACTTTTGAATAAACGGACTCGAAATCGGGATTTGATGGTTCAATAGGTTTATATGGTTATTTTGGACTTGGGAGTATGTGCGGATTTAAATTTGGAGGTCCCTAGAAGGTTTTGGCTTTATTTGTCAAAAGTTAGCCATTTGAAAAATTAGAGAGTTCATAAGTTTGATTATGGGTTGACCTTGGTGTTATTAGACTCCTATAGTGGTTTTGATACTTTGGCTAGGTTTATGTATTTGATTAAAACTTGTATACAAAGTTTAGTTGTAACCCGGAATGTTTAAGTGTGGTTTGGATGGGTTCGGCGAAGTTTGAATGTTTGAAAGTCAAGAGAATACTTTGATCTTCGATTCTTGGTGACATTATTTGTGGTGGTTTGACCCTTTGGATAAGTTTAGATAATGTATTTGGACTTGTTGATAAGTTGGGTACGACCTGAGGGTCTCGTGTGTGTTTCGGGTGATTCTGAACCTTTTCGGATGAGTTTGCATTGCTAGTTTTTGCTTGTGTTAGATGTGAATCGCGTTCGCGAGGGTAGCCTCAGTTTCATGAAGAAGAGAGTGTGCGAGAGGAATTAGTCCTATGCGTTTGTGAGTGTTTGACTGTATTTGCAAAGGGAATTTTCTGTTAGCTTACGCAATTGAAAAGGAGCTACGAACACGAAGGAGGTTTGGCCGGGGCAAGATTGTTCTACGCATTCGCGATGGAGGTTCTATGAACATGAAGAAGGAATTGAGTTGGAAAGAGTTCTGAATCACAATCTCGTGGGTCTTGTCGCATTCTTTTTTTCTTTTGTTTAAATCAAAGTCCACTAGGCCTTGTGCCTAGGGTTAATTTTCATAAATATAAAAATAGTACAACAGCAATGGAGAGGGACATAAACCTTACCTTCAATAATAAGATGAAGGTGCACTTGGTTTTCCACGTATGGCAATCAAGTGACCCTTGAACACTATGGTGAGTTAGACCTACAATGATGGACCAATTGTCTATCCTACATTGATAGACACTTGGAGCTACAAAATACAAATGACGTAAGCCTAGGTCAACTATACAAAAATGCACAACTGACCCTAAATCTACTAAGCAAAAGAGTTGGAAGATCATCTTCCATATACAATAAATTCTATATGTAATGAAAATGTAGAAGAATTAGTGTAGAAATGGTAAACACCATAAAACAGTAATGGAGGCTATCTTCCAATTTGCTTTGGCATTGAAGTCAAGGAAAGCCAACTGGAAGATAACAGTCAAAAAAGCTCCTAAAGCTAGGGTGATGGGCTGCTGCTGACTGATATGTCTGACAGAAAAGAGTGAGCAGATTCCTGCTTCAATTGTCCAATGGACTTGTAACCTGCAATGTGTGATGATGACTAGATAGCTAGGTCTGGTGGCTCCGTAGATTCCTGCTGATTCCTTCAGTAAGAAGCAGATTGCTGTAGGTATGCCTGCTGCTGATGACCTACCTGTGTCTTGGCCTGCTTTAAGTGAAACAGATGTAGGAAGGCTGGAAGGAAGGAAGTTGACTGCTTGTGAGATGTCACCTACAGCGTTGTAATTGATGCATGTAGCCAATGATTAGATGACTGGCACATGTGTGTTAGTGGAGCATGATAGACTATGGTATATTGATGCATTTTCAGTGGAATAAGCATTTGTACTGCTAATACCACACATTGAAAAAGCAGGAATTTACTTAGCCTAGTCAATCTACCTTTAGTTTCTTCTTCTGCAACTGCATCTCTTTCCTTGGATGTGGTGGGATTTGTTGTAAATGTCTGAGAGTTGACACCACTGCATGGAGGATATGGATCTCTTAATTGATATGTTTGGAGGAGAATGAACATCATAGATGTTAATACCACTCCTACAGAACATATAAATTGATTTGGGAATGAGATTGAGGTGAAACCTGCCAAAAAGAAAACGTAATTAGAGAAAAGGTTGGCATTTCTGCCATGCTTTTTTGATCACCTTTTTTCCTGTGGTTTATGAATGTTTGAAGTCAGGTTCTTGTGTAGACTGATGTAATTTGAAGGAGGTGTATGATTTGGAGGTTGATATTTGGGGATATAGTGTTGGATCTACTGGATTTTGGTTAGAAATGAAGGTGAATGGATGTGAAATTGTCTGTTATTATTGTTTATGCAAGATCTGGAATTGGTTTTTGTTGATGATCTATTGTAAGAAGGGGGTATGTAGTGTTTATTCGTATGAAGGTGATTAGCGTGTGTGATGGCTTGTTGTAGTTATTCCGTAAAGAGGCTATCATGTGTTAGTGTTGGTTCTTAAATTGGACTATTGCTCTGTGTGTGTTGTGTACTGCCTCAACCCATTGGCCTGCCCTCAGAAGATTGAACAACAATGTTGTTAATACCACACTCTGGAGGTAAGCCAATAGGTTGTGAAGTTCTACATCAGTGGTACCTGCCAAAGGGAAGCAACGTTTATCAGGGGCAGGGATTGCCTAAACTGTTGCCCTGCATTGATAGGTTTTGGATTATGGGTAGAGGGGAAGAGGTAGGACTCCTGCATCTATTTTGATTTCTATAGTTTGAGCAAATACAGAGGATAAAAGAGGAGTTGTGTTATTGGCTAAAGTTCGATGCTTGTGCTGCTCATTTTTCTTAACTTCTTCAGTAGCAAGGTGTTGATCGATGTATGATGAGATGTTGTTGTGTTTAAATTGTAGTTGGTGTTTCTGTATTTGAAACTTGCATCTTCCTTGATGACATCCAACATAATTCCATTGATACTCCTCCAATAGATTGAGCAATAAGATTGCTGATACCACACAAAGGAGGAGCACCAATAGATTATGCAGTTTGCTAGCTACAAAAAATAAGAAAAAGTTAGTTTGGAGGATGCCAGATCTTTTCCTATCCCCATGGATCTGGTCATGCTTGGGGGTTATTCTTCCTAGATCATTTCTGAGCTTTGATGAGACTGCTCCCACTGCTGAAGAGGAATCAAGAATGACCATTGGAAGAAGGATTGGGGACCTGTTGAGCAGGAGCTTTAATTCTCCTGGTTGTTTTGTGCCTGAATGCTGGTGCCCCCTGATCCTATTTGGGAGAAAAGATGTGGAGGTGTAGTTGGTTCTTGCATTGAGTTCATGACTGGGCTTTGGAAGGGAATCAGCAGGATAATTGGCTTCTCTGTACACATGAGAAAACATGAATCTTTCACATTGTGTACTGAGGGCTATGAGCTGTTGCAACTTCATCTTCAGAGAACAAGGGAAATCTTTTCCACTGTTAAACCACTGGATCAGGAGTACAGAGTCAGTCTCCAGGTGGACCTTGGTGAAGCCATTGTTTAAACACCATTGGATTCCTAAAATTGATGCCTCAATTTCTGCAAATTTGTTTGCGCCTTCCCCAATAGGAGAAGCAATGGCACGGATGAATGTACAATTGTGGTCTCTAACAATCACCCCTGCTCCTATCTTTCCTGGATGTGTTAAAGCACTACCATCACTGTTGATTTTTATAAAACAAGGAATTGGTTTTTCCCAAATAACCTGAGTGGATAATGTCTGGTGTTGGAGTCTCTCAATCAAAGGGTATAGTTCCTGCCAATTAAGGGGCCACTTGATATCAGGGAAACTAACTCTCAGGAGCAAGTTGATGTCAGAGTGAATAGCGAAAAAGACTCTGGTTAGTGGTGAATTTTTGGCCCCATATTTGGCACTGCGTATGTTCTTCCAGAGTTTCCAACAGATGATGATGGGAAGGGTTTCAAGGATGAGTTTTTGAACCTCATTATGGCTTTTTAAGCACCACCATTTCATTGGAGGAGCCTGATGGGAATCTGTTCTGTGTTCACTCCAACTGGACCACTGAATTCTCCCACACGATTCTGGCAAAATTTCCCACACTAAACAGATGGTCAACTATTTCACTGGCGTGAGAAGAGCAACAAACACACCTAGTGACCGTGGGAGAACTAAAGGGACGAACCCTGTCATCAGTAGGAAGCTTGTTTTTTAGGGCTCTCCATAGATAAAAGGACCACTTGAAGGGGATCTTTTTATGCGAAGTCACTTTGTTGGAGAAGTTAGGTTGCTTCCTTTTCCTGATCACTTCCCATGTCGAGGCACAGGTGAACTTACCATTTGCATTTGGAGTCCAAATGGCTTCATCGTGAATGCTGGGGTTGAAGAAGATCGGAATCTGCATTATATGAGGAATGAGCTGAGCAGGGGCAAAGTCATTTAGCCTCTGAATGTTCCACTGACCCTCTGTCCAAAAATTGGAGACTTGGAAATTCCCAGGCCTACCACCTTCATTTCTGTGTTGAGCTAATGGCCCAGAGCCCAACCAATTATCCCCCCAAAAACTGCAGTTACCTGAGTGTAGCCTCCACCTGATGTTCTTTTCAGCTTCCTTCTTATTGAGCATCATTCTTTTCCATGTTGAGATTGACTAGAAACCCATTTTTGGAGATGGGATTGGATCTCTGACAATATTTGGCCCTTAAAAAACTACTCCACAGAGATTGAACAGTTCTAAAGTGCCACCACTGCTTGAATTCCATAGATTTGCAGATGTCTGCAATGGTTCTTAATCCCAGACCTCCTTCTTTGACTGGAAAGCATAGTTTTTGCCATGCAGCCCAATGGTATTTCATTTTGTTATTGTCCATGCCCCAGAAAAAAATAACTGCAAGTTTCTCTATTTGTTTCTGAACTATTTTAAGAGGAGAGATAACTGACAGAAGATGGACTGACATGGAATGGAAAACATGTTTTATCAAGGTTGCCCTCCCCCCATGTGAAAGCATTTTTCCATGCCAACCTCTGATTCTCCCAACTATCTTGGACGTGAGGTTGTTGAAATGAGGGATTCTCAGCCTGCCTATGTACAGAGGACATCCAAGGTAGGTCAGAGAAGATGTTTTCTTTGTATAACCTGTGATTGATTGGATTCTTCTTACAGTAGACTGGAGTGCACATGGAGATGACATGGAGTTACTCTTTTTCCTATTGATTTGCTGACCAGATGTGTTTTCATAGTTTCTTAGAATCCACATGATCCTTTGCAGAAAGGACCTGCCCCAGATGAAAATATTATGATGTCATATGCAAAACTAAGGTGATTAACTTGTGGGCCCCTCATTTCTATATAAAACCCATTGAAGAATTGAATGTGGTTGAGAGTATTAAGCATTCTAGAGAGCAGTTCAGTCCTTATGATGAACAAGGAGGGGGCTAGAGGGTCTCCTTATTTTAGACATGTAGATGAGTGGAAGAACCCAAACCTAGTGCCATTGATTATGACTGAGTACCAGTTATTGGACATTGTCCTCTAGACCATGTCAATGACCATCTCACAGAAACCCATTCTTCTCAGCATTATACAAGTGTAACTCCAATACACCCTATCATAAGCCTTGGACATGTCTAGCTTGATGAGAACATTGGATCCTTCGTTTGGTTTTTTAATACCTTGAACTATCCCTTGAGCAAGAATAATGTTCTCTGAGATATTTCTGCCTTGAACAAAACCAGACTGATTTGCTGAGATTATTATAGGAAGGATAGGAGCTAGTATAGAGCTTATTACTTTGGAGATGATCTTGTTGATGAAATTTCTTAGACTGATGGGTCTAAATTCAGATAGAGAGTTGGGAACATCCACCTTGGGCGATAGCACTAGACATGCACTGGTCATATACTTTGGCATACTGCTTCCTCTAAAAATGCTAGGACAACATTCAGTAAGTCATTTTTGATGATGTCCCAACAAGATTGATAGAACTTGCCATTGAAGCCATCTGGCCCTGCAGCACTTGTAGGATTCATGGAGAAGACAGCCTGTTTGAGTTCAGACATGGTAGGGTCTGTTGAAAAGATGTCATTATCATCCTGAGTGATCATTGAGGGAATGGAAGATAGCATTTCCTCTCTAATGGTTCCTCCTGGATTAGAGAAAAGGCTTTGGTAGTAATCACATGCAGCATCACCAATAGCCTCATCACCTTGGATCCATTCGCCTTCATCATCCTTGATTTTATGAATATATAGCTTTCTTCTTCTGCCCTTGATTAAGCTGTGGAAATATTTAGAGTTGGCATCCCCTTCTTTGAACCATTGCAATTGGGTTTTCTGTTTTAGAATGCTCTCTTCTAGCTTCATGTATCTGATATACTGCACTTTGATTTCATGAAGAGCTTCTCTATCAGAATCTTCATTAGTCTCAGCCCAAGTCCTCTCAGTTAACCTAACTTGTTGTTCATAATCTTTTGCTTTTTGGAAGATATCACCATACTCTTGTCTTGAGCACATGCTCAAAGCATTAGCAAGTGTCTTAAGCTTCTGATGGAATATCCGCATTTCTCCTCCATTCACTTCTTTGTTCCAGATCTCTTGAACAAAAGGTTTGAACTTGACATTGTCAGCCCAACAGTTCAGGAATCTGAAATACTTCTTGCCATCGTCATTCCTCACATTGATTTCCATTAGGAGGGGAGTGTGATCTGAACCAGTTGAATCTAAGTGAGAAATAGTAGTGGTAGGGAATTTAGCTAGCCATTAATCATTAGCCAGGCCTCTGTCCAGCCTTCCATACTTTAGAACATTGCCCTCTACCATTGGACCAGGTGTATTTAGGACCATAGAACCCTAAGTCCACCAAACCACAGTCCTCCATCATGCTTAAGAAATCTATACTTTTTCTCATTTGATAGGGAATGCCCCCTATATTTTCCTCCACTGAAGAAATTACATTGAAGTCACTAATCACACACCATGGATTGTCATAGATGACAGATTTGAGTCTAAGAACATCCCACATTGGTCTTCTCATTGTTGGCTTGCATTTGCATAGACTACTGTGATGTAGAATGTGTTGTCACTTTCAGCATGTCTCATTTGAAGGGTCAGTTGTTGACCATTCTGATCCACAACTGAAGTAGTGAAATCTTTGTCCCAAAAAACCCAGATTTTATCATTAACATTGGAAGCAGCATGATTCGTTGAAAGTTGGAGTTTGAAAAAGTTAATATGATTATCACTTGATGGAGTTTGAAGGAGAGGTTCAGGAAAGCAACGAAAGAAAGCTTGTGGATGTGTTTCAGGATTTTGAGCCTTTCAATAGCTCCAGAGGTCCTGATGCCTCTTGCATTCCAAATGATTGTACTAATCATTCGAATGAAAGTTTTAGGTTGTGTTTTGGTGGGACACTGCTACTTCTATTTCTAGCAGCTCTGTTCCTGGTCAGCCTTGGTAAGGGATTCTTTCTGGGTGACAGTGTTGCATGAACAACATTTTCCTGGTTTGGATTTCCATTTACTGCAGCAATCAAGATTTCATAGTGTTGTTCCTTTTGAAGATCTTCTTCACTGAGATCATCCTCAACATCTTGTTCCCCAACTAGTTCATCCGCAGATTCAATTGGTTTGTACTCATCTTGTTGTGGGGTATATCTGTTGAGAGGGTATTCCTCCAGTGTCACGACCCAAAATCCATAAGGTCGTGATGGCATCGGACATCATTGTCAGGCAAGCCAATCATTAATTAATTGAAACAATTCCCTATTTTTAACATTTATGAAAAACATTTCCTTTCACTTTATTACATGTTAACTAAATAAAATCTGTCGAGTAAAACAATAGTTTGAAGATTCCATATTAGCAATTATATCCCAACATATCCCAGAACCCGATGTCACAAGTACATGAGCAATTTCTAAGACTTTATACAAACATTACAAAGCTTGTCCGAAATACAAGTTGGAAAAAGAATTTAAAATTAAAATAAATACAGTACGGGGGAGACTATGTCAGCTGCGGATCGCCTCCGGATGATGCAGCTCGCGTAAGTCTCTGAATTCTCCATATTGCTATGAAAGTACCTGTTCAATGAAAATGCACAGCAAGTGTAGAATGAGTACAAAAATAACGTGTACTCAGTAAGTCGCCCGCCTAACCTCAGAGAGGTAGTGACGGGGGGTCGAATTAGACACTCACTAGGGTCCAACAATTTATTTAACAACATAATATGAACACTATAGGCATGTAAAGGTAGTAAAGCAGCATATATATAAAGCACTGAAATCCAAGTAAATACTAGAAGTAAACAAACAGTTACCACTTTCTCATTTTTTTCCCCAAATATCTTAAATAACAATTCCCTTTTTGTTTTCCCCCAAATATCATAAATCAACAATTACTTCTTTATTTTTCCCCAAATATCTTATCACTTCAAAAAATCATGAAAAATATTTAACAATTTAGCATGCGCATACGGGATAAGGACAACCGGCCTGAGCCATCATAATAATCATCCATGTGCACTGCCGAGGGTCGAACGGCCCGAACCATAATATTTCTTTCAATCTCGCCGTGGCGTACGGCCCGCTCCCATGAGAGTGGGGGAAATAACACTCCGCTCGCAGAATATTAATTTTGAAGCGGTCACATGCAGTCATGCACAATAAACAGTCCACCCCGACTACGTCGGAAAAACAAATACTCAAGTAAATGACAGATTTCTCTTTTGAAAACCACAAAATAGTATTTAAACCCTTTTTCGAAATTCACTTGCCAAGTTTTTATAATGTTTAATAATGCAACCTTATCCGGAAATACAATTGCCCGCGAAGGAAATCAATTCTCTTTTTAGATGATTTAGAAAATAACTCTAGTCTCCTTTAGATATTAAATTACAATTTCGATTACATTAGCAGTCAAGTAATACAGACAAGATCATAGGTACAATAGGTATGGCATGCTAGTGGGGCCTAGGCTACCCGGACATGGCATAATAGCTGCTACGCACGGACTCCCGTCACCTCGTACGTATGCAGCCCCCGCAGATAGTAACACATACTTAATTAGTTCACCTAGGGGGATAATTCCCCCTCACAAATTTAGAAAGAGACTTACCTCGCTACGAAATTCCATAACCGGCTTCCAAGCCCTTCCGACGACTCCAACGGACGCACAACGCCCCAAAACTATCCAAATAACGGCAAACCAATGAAAATATACTCTAATATTTGCAACCATTCCAAATTATATAATTTCCCAACCCCACTTAGTGAAATGACCAAAATTCCCTCGGGTCCACGTGCCCGAAATCCGAAATTTCTCGAATGTAAATTCTACCCATAGCTTTACTAGTTCAAATATACAATTTACTCTACATTCCATGCTCAAATCCATGGCTAAAAATCCAAATTACCATTTCTAGGTTTTCTTCAATATTTCCAATTATTCCACAATTTTCATGTATAATCCATGCATATAATCTTGTATTTAACTTTAAAACATGAACAAATTACTTACCTTGACATTGCATGAAGAAATTCTCTCCTTGAAGCCTCCCAAGATCGACCAAACCAAAGAAGAAATGAAGAAATGTCCAACAATTCTCGATTTTAAAACATTCTGCCCAGGCCATTTTTCGCACCTGCGAACCAACTCTCGCACCTGCGATTCCGCAGGTGCGACCAAACCTCCGCACCTGCGGCTTTCCTCAGCTCAAACCAACTTCGAACCTGTGCCCCATAACCCGCATCTGCAACCTCGCAGGTGCGGAAATACCATCGCACCTGCGCTCCCGGCCGGATCATCAATTCTTCGCACATGCGGCCAAATTCTCGCAGGTGCGATCACACCAAATGACAGCAAATTCCAGCCTTCTTCAAACTCTCAACTTGATCCGTTAACCACCCAGAATCCACCCGAGGTCCCCCGGGACCCCTTCCAATTTTACCAACCTATTCCAAAACATAATGTGGACTTGCTCGAGGCCTCAAATCACATTAAAACAACATCGAAATCATGAATCGCACAGAAATCCCAACTTTATGAACTTAGAAATTTCCAACTTTTACATCTGACACATATCGAATCACGTTTGATTGACCCCAAATTTTGCACACAAGTCATATTCAAAATTACAGACTTGCTCCAACTTCTGGAATCGTATTCCGACCTCGATATAAAAAATTTCACTTCCGGTCGGATTTCTCAAAAACCTTCAAATTTCTATCTTTAGCCAAATGACTTCAAAATGACCTCCGGACATCCGAATTCATTTCCGATCGCGCTCCCAACTCCAGAATCACCATACGAGGCTATTCCCAGACTCAGAATCCCAAACGGACATCAACATCACTAAAATGCACTTCAAGCCCAAATTTATGAAATTCTTCTAAAATGCTAACTTCCATGATATGCGCTGAAATGCTCCCAGATTATCCAAAACCTGATCCGAACATACGCCCAAGTCCGAAATCATCATACGAACCTGCTGGAACCTTCAAATCCTGATTCTAAGTTCGTTTACTCAAAATTCCAATCTTAGTCCATTTCTCTAACTTAAGGCTTCTGAAATGAGAATTTTCTTTCCAAACCAACTCTAAACTTCCCGAAATTCAATTCCGACCACGCCCACGAGTAATAATACCTGAATCAAAGCTGCTCACGGCCTTAAACCGCTGAATGACACGCTAGATCCCAAAATGATCGATCGGGTCGTTACATCCAGGACCATTTCTAATGGGTGCAAGTGATGGTTTGTTATGGGGGTGTTGGGTGGAACAGAAGTGGCTTTGTATATTTTGGATGTGGTGTTTTCATCATTGGTGAGTAGGTCTGACTGATTTCCATCTGAAGATGGTTCTTTATTGGGTAACAAAGGTTGGGAGAGGCAGGGATTGACAATTACTGAGTTCCTGTAGACAGGGGATGCCACTGTTGCCTTAGGATCAGGCCTGAATCTTTGCCGGATTGTAGGGCTCAAAATCTTTGAACCATCAGGTGGTTCATTTATACTGATTCCTACATTTTTGTTTCTCATAGCTTTCCTCCTTTTCTGACTGGGTTTGTTTTTTGTTTTCTGAGGCTGGACTTGAAAGTCATCTACAACTTTGGATTTTCCTTTAAGTAGTGCTTTCCTTTGAGCAAAGTGATATTCTTCAAAGCTGAAGGATTCTGATCCCTCCTCAATAGCCACACTTTCAGACTGATGAGCTTGTTGTTGGCCTGAATTGGAGACTATAGTAGTAGGGGATGGTTGGCCAATCCTATGGTCAGTCAATTGCGCATTAGAACACTCATGCAAAACATGAGGAAACCCCTCCCTATTTGGAACCCCTTCCTGTTTGTCTATAGATATCTCCTGACAATTCGCCTTTCCTCCATTTACTTCAGAATCAGCAAATTCAGAATGGGGAGTAGGGGGGAATGGGTTGATTCTGGACACCAGAATCTACATTCCTCTCCAGTTGAGCTGGAGGATTGATAGGAGGTGTACCTGATGGTTGTGTTGATTATATGGCATATTGTTCAGTTGCATTTGGTATGGCCTGCTGTTGTTGAGTGTTTGGTTTTTTTGGCATATAACCTTATTGTTGCCTCTTGCTTTGTGAGGTACCTTTAAAGTTCTTTTTCTTTTGAGTTTGCCATTCTTCTTCTGCTATCTCAGCTACAACACTGTGATGTTCTGCTCCCTTTTGGTGTTCTGTTGTCATGTGATTTTTCCTTTGATCTTGTTCATCTGATTTTGGCATTTCCCCTTGTTCCTTCTTTTAGTTCTTTCTTGTTATTGCTTCATCATTGGACTTATTTTGATTAGTAGCATAGGGATTACTAGTTTCAACAACTTTCTCCTCTTTTTTCTTCTTTTTTTCTTCTTCTTTCAATTTGATTTCACAAGTGTATTCAGAATGACCCAGATGCCTGCAATGATTACGGTAGGCAGGCACATTATCATATTGGACCTCCAACCATTCTCATCTTTATCCTCATCATAGCCAAGCCAAACATGATGAGGTCTTTCCTTGGTAAGGTCAATTTGAATCTTTACCTTGGCCACACTTCCTCTAGTTTTCTAAAAGGAAACCAAATCCAGATAAAGAGCTTTGTCAATAGGTGACAGTAATGGTGTAAGTATTACATGTGCCATGGTAACTCTAGGATAAACACCCATATTGGCACAATGGGTGAGTCTTCATTTTCCTTGAATTCAGGAGACCATGCTTCCAATTTCATCATTTGACCTTGGATGTACTATATTGTTTGGTCCACACAGTGGAGTGATCATACTCATTATCCAGGTCAATATACACAGTCCTAGAATTGAAATGAGCTATCTTGACTGCACCTCTGAGCTCAGTCTGGGCAATAAAACTTCTCCTAATGACTTCCATTCTCGGCATAGTATTGGAGAACTTGCCTACAACTGCGAATTTGCACCTATCAGCAAATCTTACCATGTAGTCATCCCTTTTGAATATTACTGTAGGTTGACCTGCTTGGTAGTTATCTTTGGAGGGGTAAATGCTATAGGTTCAATCTCATCCTCATGCCTAGCTCTAAGCCTTGTGACATAAGAATGAGTGACAGTAGGAGGTGGTGGTGGTGTGCTGACAGCTGGTTTATTTTTATTGGGAGGGTTACTCATCTGTGGGGTGGGATTGATAACTGGTGGATTCTGTTTGCTAGACTGGCCACTTGGTGAGCTATTTTTTGCAGGGGGTTTCGGGGTTTTTTGAAATTATTTGGTCTATCAAAGTTGGAGGAAATCTTGGGTGGGCCATTGGCATTAGGCATTGGATTCGGGTTGGTTTGGTTCTGAAGGTTTTGGGTGGCTAGAACCTCTGTTCTGATAGCCTGCTGCAGTGATGCGGGGACAACCTCTGGGGTAGGACAGTTGACATTTTGAATTGTTGGTGGAATCTCTGCAGTAGCTTGGTCAGTAGTTTGCAGAGCCATTTGAGTTCCCTGTAACCTTGATCTACCAATGCCTGCTGCCTGCAATTCTGATGAAGAAACCAGTGGTTGGCCATTGATTTTTTGAGTTAGGACTTGTGAATTATTTGGAAGAGTAACTTCCTGGTGCTTTTGTGATACTTGTATCGCAGTTTGAACTCCCATTTGATCATCAGAGGTTGCCTTGGCATTTTGTCGAACACTTGTGGAAGTTAGTGCTGCAGAATCGCCTTTTTGAATATTCGAGTAGATTGGTTCGATGACAATTTGATTTCGAGGATTGGGAACAATCTCCTGATGAGCACGAATCATTTGGCATTGATTTTGAAGCAATTGGTTCACCGCAACATCATGGTCGGCCATTTGAGGAAGATATGTGGTTATCCTGATCAATTGGCTTGTTAACCTGACTTGAAACTTTGTAAGGTTGTTCCTTAGATGATGTTGAAACATTTCCAATTGATGGTGCTGAGAGAATTAGCCCAAAGAGGAGAGAGTCATTTCGTCGAACACCTGGAGAGCCCAGACTGTCTGTGAGCAAGGATTGCAAAATTGGATCAATGGGTTGATACCCATGTGAAATTGGTGATTCTAACATGTTCTCCTCATAAAGACGAATATTTTGGAACCTTTCTTCTCCATTTTGAACGGCAGGAAGTCCATTTTCGGCCACCTATGACTCGCCGTCGATTTACAGGTGATCGTTGTTGGTGATTACCACGATGAAATCGCCTGGATTATGGTGAGTAAGTGCGTCTTGATGTGGGAGAAAACCTCCATAGTTTACAATTTCCAAATTTGTGCCCGAATTGACTTGGGAATTTTTCTAAGCTCCCAGGCGACTGTGTGTTATAGTGATCGCCACACCCTTTCTTTCATTCGTCGCAATTGGGGAATTGTTTGGATAATCTGGCTTGGGGGGTTGTCCGCCTTGTTAAGGCGCTTCTTTGGCAACTGGTCCAGTGGACTTTCATCGGTGGACGCTGGAGAATCGTCCATTCTCAACGAGACTGTCACTGTAGTCTTTTTTAATATATAGACTTATTGGTTTCCGCGGTCTTGTCGCATTCGCGAATAAGTATTGGAGGGTCGGTGGTGATTGTGCTGCGCGTTTGTGAAGGGTAGGCCCCTAATGCAATGAAGGAATTCTGTCAGGGCTAATTTAAGTCCAGATTTTCGGGAAGAGGCTTATTTTCACTTTCTTGACTTGAGAAGCATGAGTAGAGAAGAATTTTAAGAGGGATTTCATTGCTGCTTTATGGGTAGGTTATTTTCACTTGAATTTAGCTTTATATATTGATTCCCCGTGGATTTTTACACCTAAAACATGGAATTTTGAGAGAAAAATTGGGATTTTTGCCTACACTTTAAGAGAATGTATTTTAGGGATTTGAGTACCGATTTGGGCTTGATTTTGAAAATTAATTATATAGTTAGACTTAACAAATTATTTTTCATCAAATTTTCATATTGATTCCGCATTTCGAGCACAAGGCGTGTGTTGAGTTTTATTAACTTTTTGAGAATTCTTCAAACATCAAAGCTTTATGGATTGAGATTGATTTCTACAGCTTGTTTGACTTTATTGGATGATGTTTGGCTTGGATTTGCTGGATTACATGGCTAGAGTGAGTTTTTGACACAATTTCAGGTTGAAAGACTAGCTCGGATGAGATAAGTGCCTTGCTTAGTTTTGTTAAGGGAATCTTTCCTAGTAAATGATATTTTTTGCTACATGTGGAGGTGACGCATATTCAAGGTGACGAGTGTATATGCATGTGCCTGGGTTATCTATGCTCAGGGTAGATTATATGCTTCTTTGTGCCTTGTTGAACTTTATGGTCTTCTTGAATTATGTTTAACTTGATTCCTATATATAAAATAACGAGCATAATTATTCATGTCGGAGATTATGTTTAGTTTGTGTTATCTTAACTGAACATAATGGACCATTCTTAAGAGTTAATAAACTCAAATTCGGTTAAGGTTATACTTTATATCATAAAAACGCGTCTACATTCGTTATTCTTGTAATATTTAAGTTTTCATTTTCATGCTAAAGACCATGCTTAAGTTTTGTAAAGATACTTGAACATTATGGTACTTGAAGTTTTAGCTTGCTTATTGGTGTAAAAGTTTGGGATTATCTCACACATGGTGCATTATGCGTAATAACTCTTCTTAATGTTATTTATGTTTTCCACCTTATTTGGTACTATTTTGTATATGCTTGGTGAGGAAGAGTGGAGTGCATGAAGGGTGTTTCCGTGCTTGTGAGAAAGAGTGAGTTAAGCACAAAGGGTGTTTCTGTGTTACACCCTATGTTTTCATACGTGAAAGTGCGCCATAAATAAATTAATGGAAGCTCAAAAATGAGATATTACAACCCGCATTTTCGAACATTAAAGTTTCGTCGTAAGTTAATCGACATAAGTTCGAGAATGAGATTATTTTAAGATTATAAGCATTATGCTATTTCAAACAAGTGATGAGTAAATTCGTGAAGGTGAAAAAGTAAGCAAATCGAAGAAAATGAATTTTATCGAAGTTTGACATTTTGAGATAAAATATGGCTCGAGCTAAAGTACCTGATATTTATGGACTAGCACCATACAAGGTACCACATGGCCATTATATTGAGGTGTATAAAGTGTGTTAAAAGTGAGTAGTATTATAAATAATTTGAGATAATTCTTAATTAAATAGGTAATGGACTAATTACTGAATTAGTGGGGGATTAATAAGTTGATTAAGGGGAAGGGGTGAAAATTTGGATAAGGTTTAGTGTAGTAACGTAGCAGCAAAGGAATTAAAGAAGTGTGACACAAAAGTAACTATGATATGTGGCAATTCTTAAAGAAAGTGAGTCATTCCTAATCTCTTAAAAGGCTTCCAGCAAAGGAATATATTAACATTATTGACAAAGCCTTTCATCCAAGAATATAGTAACATTATGGACAAAGACTTTCATCCAAGAATGTGGTAACGTTATTGGCAAAGGCATTCTGCCAAGGAATATATATTAGTTCTATTGAAAGAGAGTTTCCGCCAAGGAACGTAGCAACATTATTGAGAAAGAGTTTTAGCCAAGATTATATTTGCATAGAAAATTTATTGCTTCGGGCATTTCATACGGATTTTTCCCTGCTCTGAACTTGTTGTCCCGTGTTTTGTCGCAATTAACGAGTGTTAGAGGGATTGTCAAGAAAATCGACTCAGGTATGTTAAGGCTAAGCTCTTCCTTCATTTTGCATGATCTCTTCATTAAACAAGTTTGATAACGAGGCATAAAGAAAAATTCATATCCCGGAATTTACGTATATTTTGCTAGTCTCGCAAGTTACAATATTTTCTTGATCGAGACTTCATATTGCTTTTAGTATTTCTTTCTTCCAGTCAAGAGAGCAGAGAGTCTATTTATATACAGTATCACAGTATTTTCATTACCATCGACTTATAATCGATGGGCAGGCCCCTATTGGGCAACCTCTGATCAGGTGGTAAGTTATATTCCGAGCCTACTGTGGCCGAGCGCCTATGAGCGAGCCCAGTTGGTTGAGATACAGAGCCTAGTATGGTTGAGCGCCTATAAGCAAGCCTACTACGGCAGAGCGGTTATATATATTTATGGAGCCTTACCTTGTAAGGCCAAACAGCTATTTTACTTACTGTATTGAGAGAGTTGAGTCAGTATCAGCAGGTGAGCATATCTTCATATTTTCTTTGACTCCCGGTTACTTCCAGTTATTATATTATCAGTTTAATTTTAGCTTCCAGTATATTGCCTTACATACTCGGTACATTATTTCGTACTGGCGTCCCATTATAGGGGTGTTGCATTTCATGCGTGCAGGTTCAACAGACATACGGGTAGACCTCCTCATCAAGTATTGCTCGAGTTCAGCTTGATCGGTAAGCTCCATGCCTTTAATTTCCAGGTCTAGAGCTTTATGTACATCTTGTGTATATATGTATATATGATATAAGTAGGTCGGGGAGTTGTTCCGGTCACAGTATATCCATCATTAGATGCTTGTAGACACATCATGTTAGTTAGTGCAGTATGTTGGGCTTGTAGGCCTTGTTTGTATATTTGGTTGGTTTATCAGCTGCAACAATTATGACGGCCGTGTTGGCCTAGCTTTATATTGATGTTTAGTCAGCATTCGCAGTTGTCTTGCAATTTGGCCCATGGCCAAAGTGTGACAATATATGTCCAGAGTCCCTTAGTCGTAAATTGGTATGCAAGGATAGGTGAGGCACCGGGTGCCGGTCTCGCCCCCAGGTTCGGGGCGTGACAAAAGTGGTATCAGAGCAGTTCTATCCTAGGGAGTCTACAAGTCTTGTCTAGTAGAGTATTGTTTATGGGTGTGTCGTGCACCACACTTATAAGAAGGAGACTACGGGACATTTAGGACTGTCACTCTTTCTTCTTACTCTAGATCGTGTGATAGAGCTCAATTGTTCAATTTCCTAACTCTATCTTATTCATAATACGACGATGCCTACATCCAGAAAGATGGTTGGTAAGAGATATAGATGTGGAAGAGTTGAGCAGAGGAACTCAATTTTTGTATCATGCTTATGATGGATAAATATGAGGTGTTCAGCAGACCATGTGTGTACTAAGACGTGTAAGTTTCTTAATAAGGATCCCTAAGGCAAGAATGTCTATCCACTCTTATGGTAAAAGGAATAAGAGAATCGGAAGGTAGACACAAGTTTCAGCAAGTAAAAGAAGCAAGATGAAGAAGGGTACGAGGTACCCAGTTAATGAAGATTAATAGTATTTACAATTCAAGCAAATAAATATAAGCATTTTGAGATACATTAAATTGTAATAGAGGTATGTACAATTAGTCACACCCATCTCAATTATGCTACATGGGAGCTAACAGAAATAGTTAAGAGAAGAATGAATATCAGGAACCGGTTGGGGTTAGAGTAACCCAAAATGAAGGTTGGATTGTTTGCATTAGTTGACATTTCCGAAGGATATTGTAAATGTGCTAACAAAATCTCCTTGTGAGACACCCAGATGGTACACTCAAAAATAGTACATCTAGATATGAGTACTATAAAGATAGGCACTGGAAGCGTTGAAAGGATAAATTTTACCTTAGTATGGATCTCGTCCCTAGTAAAGAAAGAATGTTAGGCAACTCGAAGAGCTAATAGATGGAGAAAGGGGAGCTAAAAGAAAAAGAATGTCCTGTTGAAATTTTCAAAATAAAGTGATAAACAGAAATGTTAGCAGCAAATGAGAAGAGAGTTAATGAAGCATTATGAGTAAGATGTGATGCATGGATGACAACGGTAAATGACGGTATTATAGGATATATAATCAAGTTAAGGAAAAGATGAGAGGAGCCAGGCCTTGAGACAACAAAAGAGTATAGGCCATAAAGTCATATCCTCATTTCGAGAAATAAGTTCGTGACTCCAATGCGACTACCATAAGAGAGATTTAATCCCCAGAGTAATAGAAATCAGTATGGGCCGGTGAACAAGATAAACTAAACATGAATTAGGGCGTAAGTGATTTAATAATAGTCAGCATCATGAGAATTTCATATTGCGTTCCGGCAATAATAGAATGGACCACAGAAGAAGATTTATGAGGAATTCAGAGAATGGTCATTCAGGAAGATGCTTCCCTAAAGCAAGCAATGTGAGCAAAGTTACGCTTAAGGAATTGTAGGTTCTAGTTACACTAGGTGTTTCCCTCGTGAGTAAGGAAATTGTTATCCTTGGTACAGAAGGATTACCGCAAGGCGAGTGAGGGTCATCGATGATGTGGAAAGACGCCAAAGATGAAGAGGTAAAACATTTCTACGTAGATTATCGTAGCACTAAATGTTAGCACTCCCCTATAGGGGGAATATGGAGTGATGTTGCATTAAGTCAGAATTAAGGGGTTCTAGTAATTATGGAATGGTAAAGGAAGAATGCGAAAAAAATAAATAAAAAAGGGACGAGATTGCACTTATTCAAAGCCTACTGATATGCTACAATTCCAGAACGTTATAAAGCACGACGTCAAGGAAAGGAAGTAATGGTTTCTGTCCGGGATGTTATTGATAAATAAGGAGACAGTGCGAGATATAAGTTAAGACAAAGAAATAACCCAAAAAAAGATTAAGCAGAACATTGATCTGAGAATGGGCCAATGAGTAGTTAGTAATTGATTTGGGAAGAGCCTAGTTATGGCTAAACAGGAGGTTAAAGATGAGTCAGCAGATCGTGCAAGCTAAAGATAGTAAAACCCAATATAGTGAATTCAGCCTCGCAGTAATGTCATTATAATACTTGAGAAATATTTAGATAGGAGTTAGGGTAGTTAAAGATACCGTATGAGTGTTACAGAGTACCACTGGGAAGTCAATTGAAATATTAGTTCAGAAGTAACCCTACAAGCACAAGGGCGTGGAGATAAGTAAGTACAGATAATTATAGGTGAGAAAGAACATCAAAAATTTTATTAGGTATACGATGTAATAAGCTCGCAGCTTTACAAGAGTCATAGGATCTTCCCTAAATACTACAATGAAAGACTAGCTGAGGAAATAAGGAAGAAGGCTACAACCTAAGCACAATGATCTAAAAAGGAAATGGTCTTGTAATAACGGTCTCACAGCAACATTGTATGAAGTCCATAAGAAGGTGGAGCCTACCGTGGCTATTGAACAGGGAGTAAGATTAGAAGTGATATTCAAGATCATATGATTTGTATGGAATTCCAATATGTGTGGGCACTAGGATAAGCTAAGTATGCACGCAACAATGGCAGAACGACCAGGAGAAGTAATAACTTACATTGAAAGAAAGATGAGAGGGAACAGAAGGAATTATTCGAGCAATAATCCACAGTTAGTTATGTTATGAACGCATTTAATATTCGGAGTATTGTCCATACAGCATATATGTTGACAATCATACAGCCGTAGAAGACTCCGGTACGAGTTAAAATAAAAAAATTGAGTCCAGGTCTTAGACAGAGGATTGAATTGTTAAAGAATTATATCATGGATATCCCATAGCTCCCATAAAAGGCTATAAGTAGTAACTGATATCATGAGCCTCAAATCAGAAGATAGCTTAAGCCTGCATAAAGATTGATCAGAGGAAAGAGGAAACCAAAGAGTTACATCAACTAAGTAAATTAAGAATTTAATTATTGCACCCAGAAAATTATAGACATAGTAATTAAGAGCATTACAGGATCACTCTTAATATCAGAGGTACCAGAGGGATAGTACAACAACCATATTTTATAATGGCCCAACGATAAAGCCACTTAGAAAAGTACCAGCCTCATAAGAAGTTAGTACGAAACTCCCACAGGGTTATGTATGCACCAGAGGTGCAAGTATTATAATAGAGCTTCAAGTTATGGACGTGAATTATACATATGTGGAAGGGAGATCATGAACGATAGAAGATACGATGCGAGATTTTAAGGTAAGGTAAAGGTGAACAACGTACAAGATACTCAAGGGAAGAATATGGTGAATAGTCCATGCTTCGAATAGAAGGCTAGAAGTATTGGGATTCAATATCCAGGAATAATAGCAGCATCGTCAGTAGCATATCTTCCATCATATGGTCTAGGTATCGAAAAGCCTGACTAAGAGAGTAAAGAAGAGTTAGAGACGATGTGATGTCTCACTTGATGTTTCAAAATGACATAAGGAAATCTATGATGCAAGCAAGTTGAAAGGTTGCAAGTAATATAAATAGATATGTGTAGGTCGCAAGCTATTGTATGGTGAAGCGACGATGTTCTAGAAAACAGGAGTACGGATAAGAACGGGCGAGTGAGAAGGTAACAAAAATGGATAAGTCCTCAGAATTAAGCCTATGAAAACAAGAAGAGCAGATGGTTCTCTAAGTTAGAAAAAGCTCACTATAGCCTGACGAACTCAAAGGAGTCTAAGACTAATAGCATTTCGAAAAAATGGAATGTTGCCCTAGTAGTGGAATGAGGGTGTGATAGTGATAGATAAAGGATGACGTTTGGGCCTTCGACTGAGTAATGATTTGAAGATGATTTCATGGATTGTACGGAATTTTAAGGTGAATCGAATTAGGATGCTATAAAATACAATTATTGAAGTACAGTATCGCCCCTAAGTGGATCAGGAAAATCACTTCAAATATTCCTCGATGCTGCATAAGCTCTAGTGGGAATGTATTACGTTAGAAGTTTCAAAGTTATCAATGGAAAATTGAAGATCAACATTGAGGTGAACCAACAATGGATGGATAAAAGATACAAAGTACGAGATAATATTAGACCATCATTTTAAAGATGAAAAATAATGAACAAGCGTTAAAGACTTAGCTTTATAGGATAAGAAACAAGGGTAACCTGGAGTTTGGTCGCAGACCTCAATAACAATAAATCGAAGTAAGAGTTATGGTAGAGAGTGGCCTACTTAGATGTAGTAAAGCTAATGACGCCCAGAGGAACAGCTTGACATAATTTTGTATATGTTCACAAAGTAAGGCCTAGAGATTGGCTAAGAGCTGGAGGAAAGAGGAAAGAAGCGTCGCATAGGCGCACATACAAAGTTAGAGGCGTACAGGCTGCATGATAGAAGGTAGCAACAGTTACAAGGTTAGAATGATTCCGACTACAAATCGTGGTGTGAGAAAGAGGCTTAAAGGGGGGGAATGCCCTGGCCTTTGGATGTATTCAAAGAACAGTTGTCTAAATGGAAAGGAGAATATTAAAGTATTTTCAAGAGTTATTGGTTATGAGAATGATAAGTGCATCAGTCAATATTCGAGGACGAATGTTCCAAAGGAGGGATATGAGACGTTACATCCTGCATTTTTGAACGTTAAAGTTTCGTCGTAAGTTAATCGACGTAAGTTTGAGAATGAGATTATTTTAAGATTATAAGAATTATGCTATTTCAAACAAGTGATGAGTAAATTCGTGAAGGTGAAAGGGTAACCAAATCGAAGAAAATGAATTTTGTCGAAGTTTGACATTTTGAGATAAACCCGAGCTAAAGTACCCGATATTTATGGACTAGCACCATACAAGGTACCACATGGCCATTATAGTGAGGTGTATAAAGATGTTAAAAGTGAGTAGTATTACAAATAATTTGAGATAATTCTTAATTATGTGGGTAATGGACTAATTATTAAATTAGTGCGAGATTAATAAGTTGATTAAGGAGAAGGAGTGAAAATTTGGATAAGGTTTATTATAGTAACATGGAAGCAAAGGAATTAAAGAAGTGTGACTCAAAAGTAACTATGATATGTGGCAATTCTTAAAGAAAGTGAGTCATTTATAATCTCTTAAAAGGATTAGAGCAAAGGAATATATTAACATTAATGACAAAGCGTTTCATCAAGGAATATAGTAACATTATGGACAAAGACTTTCATCCAAGAATGTGGTAATGTTATTGGCAAAGGCATTCTGCCAAGGAATATATATTAGTTCTATTGAAAGAGAGTTTCCGCCAAGGAACGTAGCAACATTATTGAGAAAGAGTTTTAGCCAAGATTATATTTGCATAGCAAAGTTATTGCTTCGGGCATTTCATACGGATTTTTGCCCACTATGATCTTGTCGTCACATGTTTTATCGCAATTAACGAGTGTTATAGGGATTGTCAAGAAAATCTACTCAGGTATGTTAAGGCTAAGTTCTTCCTTCATTTTTCATGATCTCTTCGTTAAACAAGTTTGATAACGAGGCATAAAGAAAAATTCATATCCCGGAATTTACGTATATTTTGCTAGTCTCGCAAGTTACAATATTTTCTTGATCGGGACTTCATATTCATTTGAGTATTTTCTTCTTTCACTCAAGAGAGCAGAGAGTCTAAATATACACAGTATCACAATATTTTCATTACCATTGAGCTATAATCGATGGGCATGCCCCTATTGGGCAACCTCTGATGAGATGGTAAGTTATATAGCGAGCCTACTATGGCCGAGCGCCTATGAGCGAGCCCAGTTAGTCGAGATACAGATCCTAGTATGGCCGAGAGACTATGAGCGAGCCTACTACGGCAGAGCAGTTACATATATTTATCGAGCCTTATAAGGCCGGACAGCTATTTTATTTACTATATTGAGAGAGTTGATTCAGTATCAGCTGGTGAGCATATCTTCAGATTTTCTTTGACTCCCGGTTACTTCCAATTCATATATTATCAGTTCAATTTCAGCTTCCAGTATATTTCCTTACATACTCGGTACATTATTTCATACTGACGTCCCTTTCTGGGGGTGATGCATTCATACGTGCAGGTTCAGACAGGTAGACTTCCTCACTATGTATTTCTCGAGTTCAGCTTGATCGGTAATATCCATGCCTTTCGGAGTTTCCAGGTATGGATCTTTATGTACATCTTGTGTATATATGTATATATGATATTAGTAGGTTGGGGAGCTGTTCCGGTCACAGTATATCCATCAGTAGAGGCTTGTAGAAAAATTTTGTTAGTTAGTGCAGTATGTTGAGCTTGTAGGCCTTGTATGTATATTTGGTTGGTTTGTCAGCTGCAATAATTATGACGACCGTGTTGGCCCAGCTTTATATTCATGTTTAGTCAGCATTCGCAGTTGTCTTGAAATGTGGCCCATGGCCAAAGTATGACATTATATGTCCAGAGTCCCTTAGTTGTAAATTGGTATGCAAGGATAGGTGAGGCACCGGGTGCCGGTCTTGCCCCAGGTTCGGGGCGTGACATTCCGTGCTTGAGTGGAAGAGTATTTTATACACCAAGGGTGTTTTCGTGCTTGTGAGCAAGAGTGAATTGTGCATAAAAGGTATTAATGTGCTTCTTGATATTATTATTATTATACTCTCTACACAAAGGGTATTTCTGTGCAAGTGAGGATGAGAGTTCATGGTACGAAGAGTTTTTCCCTGCAGGTGAGGACGAGATATATGCATTACATTGTGTTTTCCTTTCTTCACATACATATTTTTTCCTTATAACGGGGTTGTTGTTGTTACATCTATGCCTTTCATTTTGTTTGTTGTTGTTACCTCTATGTCTTCTACCTTATTTGTTATGGTTCCATCTATGCCTTCTATTTGTTTGTTATTGTTACGTTTATGCTTCTTTTCTTATTTGTTGTATTTAAATTTGTGCCTTCTATCTTGTTTATTATTGTCATGTATGTGCCTTTTATCTTGTTTGAGTATTTGGTATAAATCACGCATTCTTGTACAAACCAGTGACGACGAAATAAGACGAATATCTCTAGTAGTCAATGTATTTCCATCAGATGGCCGATGGAAGCCGAAGTTTGGGATGTATTTTGTGTTTATTCCATCAATCAACTGGATCTATGATGTATATCAACAGATTATGGTTTCAAGGGTCATTCATTACGAAAAGATCTTCCTCTGAGTAGATATGTGGAAGTACGTTGTGATGATCTAGAGAAACATGTGGTTTCTGAACCCANACGAGGCTGTTATTGCTCGTTATACTTGGTGGGTTATTCCCGAACACTTCGGGAAACCTAGTGAGCCTCCGTTTTCTGCACCATATTGATAGGTTCGAGACTACATCCACGTACAGTTGGGGTGGTGCTGTCCTTTCATTCCTGTACAGGCATTTGTGTCGGGCTTCTATCGGCACACAGAGAGATGTTTGTGGCTTTCTGCCGCTTCTACAGGTGATAACATACCTCCATAATATGTCCATTAGTTGCAATTGTACCTAGTTATAGTTATTCTTATACTTTAAGTCAACTTTCTATGTTAGGTTTGGGCATGGGAGCGATTTCTGCAGTTTCAGCCACCACTACCACAGCTACCGGCTAATGTAGAAATTCCGGAGCTTCCTCTAGCCTGGAGGTGGGTTGTGCGTCGTGCTCTTGCACGAGATTATGATGCCCATCATAATCTCCCCCTCTGCAGGGATGTTTTGGATCTGCTGGACGACGCACAGGTGAATATCTAAATAAACTTACCTGGTATAGATTAACGTAGTTATGCGCCTACTAACGGTATGCGTTCTTATTTGATAGTTCATCTGGACGCCGTACAGCGATGATTTGTTAGATACACTGCCAGCGTATTGCAGGTTTGGCCGACAGATTTGGATGTCTTCTGTCCCGATCGTATGCCTCGATATTGTTGAGCATCATGCCTCCGAGCGAGTATGTCGTCAGTTTGGCCTGCCGCAGCCTATACCGACTCCGCCTACATGGCATGCCAGACACTTTGAGAGGGATGATCGGTCCAGGGTGGACGACACATTTACGTCATGGCTTGAAGAGCAGTTGGGTCTTTGGGACAGGCGAGGTGACTTGATCCCACCTCCCCAGTTTTGTTCTATTCAGAATTATATGGCATGGTACCGTACTGTTACCCGACTTATTGTCGGGAACCCAGTTCATCTGCCACACGGTCGATACGTCCCATACGCCGGGAGACACGAGGCCCTGGTATGTTTTCTGTTATTATTAATTATATACCTGTAATTTTGTGCCAAATATGTAGTTTATATTTTTTACTTTGTGCAGGCGATTGGATTGCATAACGTCTATCACATGGGGCAGCAGATGCAGAGTCATGTCCACGATCCTGTGGTCATGCAACAGTATAGTCAGCGATTCATGGATATGGCTACTCAGACACTGCAGCGAGCCCGATCGGATCAGCTTTTGGCACACGAAGCTGATTACATAGACCCAGCGCAGTACCGGCGAGGTCGTGGTATCCCACGGCCTCGTGGCGCCCAACGACCTGGTGGTGCCGGACGATGTGGTCGTGGCAGGAGAGGAGGTGGTCCCCAGCTAGGGGGCGTTGAGGCTCCTGCGGATGATGTTGATGATGATATGGCAGGTGTCATGGATGGGACAGACATGCCATCTTACAGCCATGGAATTTATCCCACTCAAGTTCCCTCGTAGATGACCCCATCGGGTCAATTATATCATGGGATCGGATATTCAAGGGGAGGATTGGGGTAGGTAGTTCCCAGGCCCGTCTACCACTGACGTAGTACGATCGACCTGAGATTTGTATAGTGGGCGCCGACTGAGTTATGGCTCCACATCACATGCGCAGGTATGCGTTTATTTGTATTGAATTTGAATTTGTTTTGACTGTAACTTATTTGTTTCCTTTAACTTCATTAATTTTCTTTTTGAAGGCTTCATGCGATGCTACGACAGATGACTACATTCAGGATCCAGACACGATGATGATGGTAAGACAATATAAATTGTTGTGAACTGTTATGTAATTTTCTATACTAAGTTTTATATTATTATGTAGCATTCTACTGGACCTGACAGCACCGCCGATACATGTCATCCTGCGTTGCATCCGGCTATAAGGAGACGATTTGATGATGATGATCCTGATATAGTACCTCGGCCGGCGGGAATGATGCGTCTCAGACCAGCGGCTACATTGAGACACACCGGTTGCGGGACACATTGATTCGGCCTACTTTCACTTTTTTTTGTATAATGGCTTAAACAATATTTTTGTATACATTAACAACAATATTTAATCGAATATGACCATTAACTTTTTTAGTTCTCATTTCGTTTGATAGTTTCATATAACAACACAAGCACTAAAACTTAACTTCCACTTCAATTAAAATAAAATTTAGTAAAGCAAAGAAGGAAAACAATACTATAGCACAAGCACAAATACAAACATACGCTGCTAACATAATAAAAATACACTAAACGCATACATGTAAGTGTTTAACCTCGGCTGCCATTTATTCTCCACTCCAACCACTTAAATCGTTCTTCCAATTGTTCTTTTTCTTATTCAACCTCTTTAAGTTTCGCCTTCACCTCCGCAAGTTCCCGTTTATATTGGTTTTTCTTTTCCTTTTCGGCTTCACAAGTCCATTATGCTTTCCATTTTTCTCGTCCTACCTCCTTCAGTTTAGCCCTCAAGTCTACAATAATTCTATTGCCTTCTCTTTCACGTTCCGTTTGTGTTGTACGCAAATTGTTAAGATATTGTAGTTGTTCTCTGTAGCATTGCTGATAACATGGGGGGTCAACCCATTCCTCAAAATCACACATAGGTTCGTTGGGATCCTTGTAAAACTGATTCAAACAATGCCAGTAGCGACGTCCACATTCACCACCGGCCCAACAAAATTGCATCATGCATGATTTTCCACAATTGCATTTTGGTGCACGAGGAGGTTGAGCCATTTGTGAAATATTTGCTTTTAGTAAAAAAACTTACTTTTAAATGAAATATTTGTTTTTAGTAAATTTTGAGCACACAAATTAACTGGAATGAGCCCGTTATTCATACACGAGACAACATACACATAACGTAGTGGTAAGTGGCGCTAAATACATAACGTACTATCCAACGACGCTATATTTTGCGTCTTAAATTTGATGATGTTGACAGGACGATATCAGCTATTCAGCTTTTTCAG
>ML374646.1:48886-66971 GCA_005239525.1 Nicotiana knightiana | reverse complement strand
ACTTTATAAATAATTGAAGTATTCTTGCTTGAATCAAGAACGCACAAGTGCAGAAGTGAATCAGGATCTGAAAGCAAAATTCCCAGATATTTTGCAAGCAGAATTACTGCGTGATACAAGGGCTACAGACCAGCTAGAAGAACCAATTCCATCTTTTTGTCATTGAGTCTAGTTGGTTGTAGTAGGAGATTTAATATTGTATCTTTTCAGCTTTCATAGAAGCAATTGTAATAGGTACACATTGTTCAAGTTAGAGTTAACTTGAAGCTTGTAGAAATTAGCTAGAGGCTAGTTACTACAAAGGGATTAGAGTTAGTCCTAGGATTACAAAAGAGTTTATTTTGTAAGTCCGTTTGGCTCAGAGTTTTAGTGAAGAGTTTGAGCAAATCCTACTGAGGAGTAGGTCATGTTTTTTCACCTTTTGAGACAGGTGTTTTCCACGTAAAAATCTTTGTGTTTTTACTTTACTGCTTTTATTATTCCGCAAAAGTAGAAGTTGGAACGCCAAGAAGAACCAGGTTCTTCTACAGAGATAACACTCGAAAACTGGGTACCACACAAATTAACCTATCTTCTTGTGTGGTATTGACGTCTAAAACATCAATTGGTATCAGAGCAGGTTATCCTTGAAAGGCTAACACCTTGGAGAAGATCAAGATGAGTGCACCACCTGGAAACTGGGAGGGTCAATCAACTGCAAGGCCACCACTCTTCAATGGCCAGTATTACTTTTGGTGGAAAAACAGGATGAAGGACCACCTGATTGGAGAAGACTATGAACGCTGGGACATAGTCACTGATGGTCATCTAGCTACCATGATGAAGACTGCTGAAGGTATAGATATACCAAAGACTAGAGCTGACTGCACTGCTAAGGATCTGAAGAAATGGGAGAACAATGCAAAGGCCAAAAAGTGACTAGTGTGTGGACTAGGTCCAGACGAGTACAACAGAATCCAAAGCTGCACCACTGCTAAAGAGATCTGGGATACCTTGAAAGTATCCCATGAAGGAACACCTCAGGTAAAAAGGTCAAGAGGTACTCTACTATACTCTAAGTATGAAAACTTCACTATGAAAGAAGAAGAGACTATCCAAGAGATGTACACAAGGTTCACAACCTTGACTAATGATGAAGTCTCTTGGAAGAGTCATTCTTGAAGAGGACAGGGTTGAGAAGATCCTGACAAGGGTCTTGCCTATTTCCTGGGAAAGCAAAATCACTGCTATCCAGGATTCCAAAAATATGGCAACCCTAAGATTGGATGAGCAGATTGGAAACCTCACAGCCTATGAACTCAGAAGGTAGACAATGAAAATGGATGGTCCAAAGAAGGAGAGGAGTCTTGCACTAAGAATCACTTAGGGAGCATATCTGGAAGATGATGAGATCTCCATGATTACCAAAGAATTCAGAAACTTTCTCATGAGAAAGAAGGGCATATCTAGAGGCGGAAACTAAAACAAAGCAAAAGCTCCAGAAATGCCAAACAACGAGGGATGCTACAAATGTGGTAAGACTGACCATCTCATCAAAAACTGTCCTCAATGGGAAGCAGAATGGAAAAAGGAGAGATATGAAAGAAGGAACAGGAAGAACGAACAGGTCCAACCCAAGAAAACCACAACAAAGGCTATGGTTGCTGCTTGGAGGGAAAGTTCAGATGATGAATCAGAAGATGGGGAGACTAAAGATTAGGCTCTCATTGCAATTGGAGAATCTGATGAGGAATCACATGAAGAACCAGAGGTAAGTATCTCCCATCTTAAAAACAAAGTAAAGTTCCTATCTAAGGAAAAACTCTCTGAGTTGCTACTTGATTTCATAGATGATTCTGAGGAAACAACCAAAGAGAAGGATCAACTATCTAAAGAATGTGCAATGCTAAAAGCAAAGTGCATGAACCTGGAAATCAGAGTCAGTGAATCTAAAAAGAAAAACATTGTCTTGTTGAACCAGTTCATCCACTTGAAACTGAGATTCTAGAACTAAAATCTGAAAACTTAAAACTAAAGCTAGAATCCAGTAAAAAGGTTGTTGATTATTCTCATATCATGTTAGAAGAAAACGTGGGAAAACTAAATGATAATATGTATGCCAAGGATAAACAGATAAGAACTCTTAACGAAGAACTTGGCAAAGTCAAACATGAATTAGATCGAACCTGTAAATGGAATAAATCCTCTGATGCCCTGATATGACTTCAAGAGAACCATAGTAGCAATCGGAGAGGGATTGGCTTTGGAAGTCATTGCCCAAGTGAGATCCCAAAAGCAAGTATCTCACTCTCCCTGAGAACAAAATCTGCACCCATTGTGGTAAGACTGGCCACTAAAAATATGAGTGCATGTCAGTCAAAAAAATGAGAGGTTTGTAAAAAGAAAAAACTGTCTACCAAATTGGGCCAGAAAAAATTTGATTCATCCATTCTCTCATAGAAAAGGACCCAAACTAGTTTGGGTTCTTAAAATTAATCCCTGATTCTTTTGTAGGTTCAAGTGAGAGGAGGCAACCAAATTTGGTAGTTGGATAGTGGCTACTCAAAGCATATGGCAGGGAACATGGAACCGTTCCTTTCACTTGAAAGTCTCAAAGGAGGAAATGTCTCCTTTGGAAACGGAAAGAAAAGTGAAATTATTGGGGTTGGTAAGGTAGGTAAGGATCCATTGAACATGTGTATCTAATAGATGGCTTGAAATATAGCCTGATCAGTGTATAACAACTGTGTGACAGAGGTAACCTGGTTGCTTTTACTTTCACAAAATATTTTGTGATTAACCTGCTTACTGACAAGATTGTTTTGCAGGGAAAAAGAATGAATAACATCTATGTCATAGATTTGTCCACACTATCTGAAAATGAACTCACTTTCCTAAGTGTGTTGGACAGTGATCCCCTCCTGTGGCACAAACGACTTGGTCATGCGAGTCTAACTCAGCTTAACAAACTAGTCTCTAAGGACTTAGTGGTAGGACTTCCTAACATTAAGTTCAAGGAGGAAAAAGTTTGTGAGGCATGTGCCAGGGGGAAGCAGGTAAGGTCCTCTTTCAAAAGTAAGAAAATAGTCAGTACCACCAGGACGTTGGAACTGGTTCATATGGATCTATGTGGTCCTATGAGAACTCTGAGTAGAGGTGGTAAGAGATATGTGATGGTGCTAGTTGATGATTATTCAAGGTTCACTTGGACCTTATTCCTGGCATCTAAGGATGAAGCATTTGATATGTTCACCTCATTTGTCAAGAAAACTCAAAATCAATTAGGACATCAACTAGCATCAATAAGATCTGACCATGGTACTGAATTTGAGAATGCTAAGTTTACTGAGTTCTATGATGAACATAGTGTCAAAATCATAACTTTTCTGCTCCTAGAACCCCAAAGAAAAATGGGGTTGTTGAAAGGAAAAATAGAAATCTTGAAGACATGGCAAGAACCATGCTTCTATCTAGCAAACTTCCTCACAGCTTCTGGGCTGAAGCAATAAACACTGCTTGTTACATAATCAATAGATGCATGACCAGACCTCTAGTAGAGAAAACTCCTTATGAATTACTTAAAGGGAGAAATCCCAACATATCCCACTTTAGGGCTTTTAGATGCAAGTGTTATGTGCATAATAATGGCAAAGATTCCCTAAGAAAATTTGACCCAGAAGTGATGAGGGAGTATTCTTGGGATATTCATCACATAGCAAAGCTTATAAAGTGTATAATAAAAGAACTATGTGTGTAGAAGAAAGTGTACATGTTGTATTTGATGAAACTAACACTCTTGATGAGAGACAGGAACCAAAATATGAGGAGCTTGGAGTGGTGAGAAGCAGTGATCACATTGAAGCAAACATGGAAGGTGGAACAGGTGATGGACCAGGTTCAACTACCCCAAGCAACATGACAGAGGGAATTCAACATATGCAACCAGGCCCTGATCCTGCTCCACAACAACAAGAAACTATGGAATTGTCTAAGAATGAACAACTGGTACTCAAACCACAAAGATATCAGAATTCTCACCCTCTTGAGAACATCATAACAGATTTGACATCCGGAATCAAAACAAGATCATCCTCTAAAAATCTGTGTGTGTTTGATGCTTTTCTATCCATGATTGAACCAAAGAACATCGGGGAAGCCCTACAAGATGATGATTGGGTAAATTCCATGCAAGAAGAGCTGAATCAGTTTGAAAGAAGTCAAGTATGGCACTTGGTACCCAGGCCACTAGACAGATCAGTGATTGGCACCAAGTGGGTCTTCAGGAACAAGCTCGATGAGGATGGAACTGTTACAAGGAATATGGCAAGACTAGTTGTTCAAGGGTATAGTCAAAGAGGGAACTGACTATGATGAGACCTTTGCCCCTGTGGCAAGACTCGAGGCAATCAGACTTCTTATAGCATTTGCTGCACACATAGAATTCAATCTTCATCAGATGGATGTTAAGAGTTCCTTTCTCAATGGCTATCCGAGGAAGATGTATTTGTCAAGAAGCCTCCAGATTTTGAAATCAAGGAGTCACCTGACCACGTATACAAACTCGACAAGGCTCTATATCGTCTAAAACAAGCACCAAGAGCATGGTGCGAACAATTATCAAAATTCCTGCTAGAACATGGGTACAGACGAGGCAAAATTGACAGTACCTTGTTCTTAAAGGAAAAGGGTAAGGATCTTTTGGTTGTGCAGATATACGTGGTTGATATTATATTTGGGGCGACTTCTGAAAAATTGAGCAAGGAATTTGCTATGCTTATGGGGAGTGAGTTTGAGATGAGTATGATGGGTGAGATAAACTTCTTCTTAGGCTTGAAAATGAAGCAAAACTCAAATGGAACAATGGTCCACCAACAAAAGTATGTGAAAGAATTTCTCAAGAAGTTTAAAATGGAAGACTCAAAGGAAATAGACACTCCTATAGCCACAGCTACAAAATTGGATGTGGATGAACCTGGTTCATCCGTTGATCAGAAGATATACAGAGGGATGATTGGGTCTCTATTATATCTCACTACCAGCAGACCTGATATTGTGTTCAGCATGGGACTATGTTGCTAGGTTTCAGGAAAATCCAAAGGAGTCCCACCTCACTGCAGTGAAGAGAATTTTGAGATACTTGAAAGGCACCACTGATTTGTGCATTTGGTATCCTAAAGGTAGTAATTTAGACCTTGTAGGATATGTTGATGTTGATTATGTAGGTTTCCTGGTTGACAGGAAAAGTACTTCAGGTATGGCTCACTTTCTAGGCTCATGCCTTGTGTCTTGGGCTACCAAGAAATAAAATTCAGTAGTCTTGTCTACTGCTAAGGCTGAATATATGGCTGCAGCCTCCTGCTGTGCTTAGTTGCTATGGATCAAGCAACAACTCATGGACTTTGTTATAGATGTGGGATGCATTCTTATTTTCTTTTATAACACTAGTGCCATTAGTATGACGAAGAACCCGGTTCATCATAAGAGAACTAAGCACATAGATGTTAGGCATCATTTCCTGAGGGATAACTATGAAAAAGGAATGATATCAATTGAATTTTGTGCTACTGATCAACAATTTGCAGATATCTTTACTAAAGCACCGAGTAGGGAGCATTTTGAGAGAAATAGACTTGAATTAGGGATGATTAAAATCACCTGATTAGAAAAAAAATGAAAAAAAATGTCTAGAAATACTAACATAGATAATCAATCAGTCTAATCATTGCTCACCATCATGAATTTACTATCATACTCTCTTGCCATGTATTAATATGATTCCCTGATTGCTAATGATGTTTCTCTATCTTTGTAAATTGAGGCAAATTAAGGACTTTAACACGATGAACCTGGTTCATCTATGCTGGTTCATCTGACTGACAAGGTACGTGCTCATCTCCATACAATTATTGAACTCATTACAGTCACATATGAGCAGGATTTTATCTATATTTGGTTCATTTCAAATTCTTTGTACTAATTCCTAAATGAACTCGTTCCAAGAAGTCACATCAGTACTCAATTAGCCTAGAGTTAGAGAACTCTTAACCGTCTAATAAATGACACTCCTACAACTATTAGACTTCCACTTGAATAAATATTCTACCCGTTGTATAATTAATAGCCATATCTTATATAAGGGTCACCATTACTCTCCTCTTCATAAAGTAACCGTCGAACCAAAATCATTAGTCTTCAAACCCAAAAACTGATCACTCTTTCTTTTCTTCCTAACAACACTCATAATCATGTCTTCACCACCATCTGCTTCTTCTTCTTCATCACCAAATCATGATTATGATGGAGGGAACTATGAATCAGATTCAAATTCTCCATCTATATACAATTCTCAATCACCTGAAAACCCTCATATTCGTGAAAACCCTCCTATTCCAGAACCCACATCTAACCGTAACCCAGCCCCTCGTGATCGTCGTGTAAAGGTTCTTACAAGAAAATCAGTGGCTTTTGGGTCACGTGCAAAATTCTTGGAGGCAATTCTGCAGGCTGAAAAGGATAATAATTCTGAATCATCAAGTGAATCTTTTAAATCAGCCAACGAGGATGAAGCACCTGGTTCATCAAATTCTGAACAAGGTAATCTTGATGCAATTTCTGAGTGTGTTAATGCTGAGAACAAGTTTGTTCTGGTTGGGTCGGTAGTTGATGTTGAAGTGCCTAGTAGGCAAAGAAAATCGGAAAAAGGTAAAGTTCGTGAGGGAAAGGGATTTGGGGAGGATGGTACTACATTCACTATTTGTGGTCCCATTCCTGAAAAGATTGGAGAAGATGTCACAAAGTTAGGGGGAAGTGTAGTCGAGGAAGTAGCGGCAGGTCTAACAAGCTTAAAGAAAGGAGTAGATGAACCTGGTTCATCTGGGGACGAGACACTAGCTGACAGGCTAAGGAAATTGGGGGAGTCCTATAACCCCAAGAAAAGGAGGACTGAGAAGTCCAAGAAGGCTACTAACCCAGTTCCTTCTAAGAAGAGGAAAGCTTCTGTAGTTGCTGATGCTCATATTCCTAAGGTGCATGCTACACGTAGTGCTGTGAGAGAGGAAGAATAACTGTTTGAGAAGGCTTGCTAGAGAGCAAGAAAAAGAGATCTGCAAAGGGAAAGGCTAAAGTAGGAGAGCCTGTAGAGACTGTTGTTGTTGAAGAGGATACGATGGACCTGGTCCATCATGAGGAGCAGACTGCTCCTATTGTGGTTAAGGAACCAAAATAAAAAAGGGCTAAGGCTTCTTCAAAGAAGTCAGCTACAGTGTCTGCCACACCTACAAGAACCATTAAAAGGGCCAGGTCCAAGGCAAGAAAAGTGAAGGTCGTTGAGAAAGATGATGATAAAGAGTGGAGTGGAGAAGATGAGGGGGAAGTTGGTGAGGTGACTGACAGAATCACCTTGTTTGGCAAAAGAACACTTCTGAAGGGAAAGTTGGTGAAGGATCTCAAGGAACCTGGGATGAGATACCTGCTGGACACACTGGATGTTCAGGGGTAGAAGAACATGGTTCTTCACATGGAAGGAAGATTGGCTAGAGCTGAACTGGTGGAGTTCATGGGTAATGCAGTGGTCAAGGACTGCAGGGTCACTACCACAGTCAAAGAAATTCAAGTCTCTTTTGATGCTAAAGAACTGGGAGAAATGCTGCACATTCCTGCTGAGGGCTACGAAGATTACACTAGGCAAAGATGGCCTAGTTTGGATGGTACGAACTCGTTCTCCCAGGTAGAATTGAACCAGAACTGAACGACAAACTCAACAACTGACTTTATAAATAATTGAAGTATTCTTGCTTGAATCAAGAACGCACAAGTGCAGAAGTGAATCAAGATTTGAAAGAAAAATTCCCAGATATTTTGCAAGCAGAATTACTGTGCGATACAAGGGCTACAGACCAGCTAGAAGAACCAGTTACATCTGTTTGTCATTGAGTCTAGTTGGTTGTAGTAGGAGATTTAATATTGTATCTTTTCAGCTTTCATAGAAGCAATTGTAATAGGTACACATTGTTCAAGTTAGAGTTAACTTGAAGCTTGTAGAAATTAGCTAGAGGCTAGTTACTACGAAGGGATTAGAGTTAGTCCTAGGATTACAAAAGAGTTTATTTTATAAGTCCGTTTGGCTCAGAGTTTTAGTGAAGAGTTTGAGCAAATCCTACTTAGGAGTAGGTCGAGTTTTTTTCACCTTTTGAGCCACGTGTTTTCCACGTAAAAATCTCTGTATTTTTACTTTACTGCTTTTATTATTCCGCAACAGTAGAAGTTGGAACACCAAGAAGAACCAGGTTCTTCTAGAGAGACAGCACTCGAAAATTGGGTACTACACAAATTAACCTATCTTCTTGTGTGGTATTGACGTCTAAAACATCATATATATACACACACACTTTGATAGCCGTATATATGTATCAATCCCTAAAATAACCCAACCATGTGTTCCTAGCACTTCATGTTCTATACATGAAGCGCTAGTAACACATGGTCGGGTTAATTTAGGGATTTATACACTTGTAAATTGATTCATCGACTTATAACCTACTCGGATGCATCATTGAATATTAAAACAAAATGTCTCGACTTATATCTCTTTCTCTCTCTCTCTTTATATATATATATATATAACACTCTTCGTTGCACAATTTTAACTACATATATAGCATGTAGAGTATATTTTAGTGTATTCATCTCTTGTATTAAAAAAGTGTTAACGGATTACATTTATATTATTTAGATAGTAAATATAAAAGTGATTTTTAATTTTGACCGATGTTGACCTAAAAAGCGACTAACTTTGGTCGCTAATTATCTAGAAATTAAAATTAGCGACCAAAGTTGGTCGCTATATTTAAATCAGATTTATTTTATATTTGATATAATATTTAAAATAAAAATATAATTGTTAAACGTTAGAATTGGGTCCCAGATTAGCGACCAAAGTTGGTCTCTATCTACTTCCTCTTTCTTAAGCGACCAACTTTTGTCGCAAATTTTAAATTATATTTATTTATATTTTATAATTTTTTTTAAATAATAATATAATTATTAAAATTGTATAACTGGGTCCGATATTAGCGACCAAAGTTGTTATGTATTTGCTGCCCCTTTCATAATCGACCAACTTTGGTCGCTAATTTTATATTATATTTCCTTATATTTTATAATTTTTTTTAAAATAATAATATAATTATTAAATTTTATAACTGGGTCTCACTTTAGCGACCAACTTTGGTCGCTAATTTCAATATTTCTTTGACCAAGCAAGTCTGACTAGTCCGGTCAATATTTTGACCACATTATCGACCAAAAAGCGACCAACCTTGGTCGCTAAAGTATTTAGAATAATGATTTAATAATTTTCTCCAATTTAGCGACCAACTTTTGTCGCTTTTCTTGACAGACCAATTTTGACCGCAAATCGTTAATCGCTTTTTTCCGAATTTTTAGCAGTGATTGTTTGATATCTCATACTCCGTACCTTTTGCACATGTACACATTAGATAACCTTTAGTCTCGACTATCACTTAATTTTACCTAACCTAGTTCTAGTATCATGACTAAGATCCTTCTCACGTGATTGACCAAGGTGAAAATACGCAAATCAAAGAAACTAATCACAAAAATGAATAATAAGTACCAGGCTTTAAAAAAAGCACCAGGTTATCGTCCTGTCTAACAATTATTTGCAAGAAAATAATTATCAATCACATGATCTTCAGGTACAAAATACTCCAACGAACCATCTAACATACCATGTTTAGCTCCACCATAATCACAATTCGAATTCCTCCTCATCTTAACCTCTTGTAAGCAGAGGCGGAACTAGGATTTAAAGGTGGTAGGTGTCAAAATTTCCTTTAATGTATATCTTATATTAACTACTAATATATAGTTTGTTCGGAACGATTGTTCGGTTCATTTTTTAGTTTATTTGGGCAATTTAATAAGCACTTTATGTGCAAATATAAAAATTACATCAATTTTTCAAACCCTACTTATGGAACTTCATTGGGTATATATGTTATTATTGTCGTATGAAAATTACATCTCACACATTAAGAAGCAAATATAATTAACATTTTAAAGAAGGAATCACATTTTTATTATTAATAATACAAGTAAAATCAATATTTTCACTAGGGAACTACATTTTTTTGTATGCTAAAAATAAATTTGCACAAGTAAAATAAAATATTTAATAAGGGAACTCTGCCTATCAGAATAAGAAAAAAAATACCTTCAATAGAAAAATTATACCTCATAAGTAAATGCGGTATTAGATCAACTACAAGATCTCAAAACTTAAAATCATAAATCTAATGCTTGTGAAATATTCATCATAATTTATTACTAAAGAGATTTAAATTGTATTTACCAATCATAAAATAACACAAATTTTTATGTTATAAAAAAAAGAAATTATAAATTAATTTTGATCTCAATCTAAATCAAGACCCAAATTTTTTTGATTTTGAAAGAAGAAAACTAAAAGATTTGAGATTAAGAGAAATGCTTATATTATGAAATTTTTAGATTTTGTAGGCTCTTGTTTGAGTGTTTTTGCTAAATATCATAGATAAAGTAATAGAATAGAGGAAAAAAATAAAAATAATAAACGACAAATAGGAAATTGGGAGGTAGCCAAAATGAAAAATGACTGGGAGAAAAGAAATAAAAAGCACAACGAAAAGGAAAAGTCAGACAAGGTTCAAGATAAATTCCAACTTGAATTTTGACACACGAGAAAAGCTTTCAAAATGGTCTACCAATCATGGCACCTTTGTCTAGTTTGCGGATGGGATGGCAGGATCATATATTTAACCTAGTTTAAATTTTATACATAAATATACGATAATTTTACCAACCGAGCGGGTGCCATACCACTCCCACCCATAAGGGTGGATCCGCCCCTGCTTGTAAGTCGTATGTTGCGACCAAACACATTCACGCAAGTATACGTGGTCGTCAAGTAATAGAGTAATGAGTAGAGCATCGTTCCCACGAAGACTTAGGATTAACTGTTGACTGCTTCAAACCCAAACAACTTATCGATTCAAGATATTTCTCACAAAACATGTAAGTGACTAATTTACTACCTAAGAAACTATCAAGCAATGAAATAACTAGAGATCAACCACAACACTTATGCAATTTCGGATAAAAATCAGTCAGTAGGAGAGGATACTATAGGGTCATAGGCTAGCTAACAATCTTGTTGCGTTCTTGGCTTAAAATGACTAATTGATTTATCTTGATTGTTGATTGACAGGGTTGATATTACTCATAAGAATCTATCGAGTTTTTACTCACCTATTCAAGCTAACTTAATGCCTATATATCTATGGAATTAAGTTTAACACGAATGCACTTACACTTCCTGTATTTCAACAAAGCAAGGAAATTAGGCATATTTCTATCCTAATTGCGAATCTGTTCCCCGATGCCCGGGTTCAAGAACTTGCTCTATTTAATTCTATATGCAATCTAGAATTCTCATTTTCGAGTTCAACTCTAGATTCGTAGATAGAATTTTACTGTTAGCTACTCAGCAAAATAATTAAAAACAGAATTAAATAAACAACCCAATATGATAAAATCAAACTCGTCAATTTAAACTTCAAACATCAACATTCATGTAGCACCCACGACCCTAGAATAATAGGGGTGTTAGCCACTCATGTTCATACAATCATCAAAAATAATATTTTCAAACATAATGTCAATAAACACTAGAAGAAGAATGGATGAATTGATCAAATCCGTGCTCCCGAGTGTTTCGCACTTTTGTTTTTCTCTCAAAGTCACGGCGTCCTCCTCAAAATAGGTTTAAGTTGGTTTTTATATGAGCTGGGGGCGTCTTGGGATCGAAATAACCGAGTCCCGGGTGAAATAGGATACATTCACGTCTTGAGCAGGGCAGGATGGGGCGCTAGCCCTGGCGCTCAACTTCTTCAACATTCTGTTTTGTGTGCCATAGGTAGCGCGCCATGCTGCCTGTGGCGCTCAACTGACCACTTTTGCATTTTCTTCCCATTTTCGCTCCAATTCATGCTTTTTCGTCCCAATTCGCATCTAAATGATTCCTACACATAGAAATATCACAAATTAGCACAAATCATTATATTATACATCTGAAATCTACGAGACATGAGCATAATGTGAGGCAATATACATCAAAATATGCATACATTAAGCCGAATATCAACACCCCACACTTAGACTCTTGCTCGTCCTCGAGCAATGTAACTATATTAACACCCCAAAACGTACATATCCCCTATGAAAGATCAATTCACATTTAATTCATTCACACACTTTACCTTTTGACTATGGTCGACACCGGCAATTAAGCATGAACACATGAATTTCACATTCTTCCCTTTTTTAAACTAGCCCAAGTATACACAATGCTATTCAGCCAATTCAAACAACCTCTCCACAACCACCCAACCTCAAGAGATGAATCGTTACCACTAAGCATCCTCAACTCACATACTCACCCAACAAAAGAAGTGTACATCATCACCAATCCATTATGAGACCAAGTTCCCTCACCACAAGCAAAAGAGTGAATATAAAAGTAGCACATACGTTCAAATATGCCATTGAACATAAATTAAGGACATCACACTATCAAAATAAAATTTGCTCACTCTCACAAAGAATTCATGTGCGGTGGTCGTACCATAAGCTTGCCCATAGTGTATATCTCTACTAATCTAAGCTAGCTATATCTAGGACTAATTAGTATTTTAAGGTTGTAAAGTAGTCTAAGGGACATGTAGGATACATTTAGTAATAATGACTAACCCTCCTACGCATTTTAATACACTACACTTACAAATCGAACATAGCTTCTTTTCAACCAATTCACTTGTCATACACCATATATAACAAAGCTCTCTTTTCAACTAAGCACCTCTATATTCACACTAGCACGAATTTGAAGGATTAGGAGGTGTGTGTTTTTCTACATTGTTTAAACTACTATTTTTTTTCTTCTTGCATTTTTTTTTCTTTTTCTCGGCACAGTCCATATATAAAGGTTCATCGGCTAGTGACCTTTTCTTACAATTTTAGTGCACCTTAAGGTCCCTTCCATAGTTCCACTTGGAAGCCACTCCTCAATCTCTCACTTTACTTCTTTTCGGGACTAAGTGCCTTAGGAGGTAAAGGTTCAACAATCTCGAATTAAGAACGAAATAGGGGTACGAATTGTAATGTAGGTGCCAAAGAAAATGTCTATAGGCTCAAAGGGTCTAGCAACAGAAAATTTTTATTTGTGAGTAACAAGCACCTCTATGGTCAAGTAAGAAACACCTCCGTCTAGAGCAGAATTTAACGATTTCGCTTCGATTAACACACGCGGCAAATTCTAGACTACACACGATATCATATAATATCACCAATCCTTATACACATTTCACTTGACTCAATTAAGATGGTTCTGTTCGACTCTCAAGTCAAGAAAGCATAGCGAGTTGAGAATTTTTAAGCAATAATGCACTAGGTGGCATACAAGTCAACCAACTGAGAAAAAAATGTCACAAAGTAGGCTACTTAGTTTACTTGGGCACTACAATTCAAATCAAATATTCAGGAAGACAGAGCGCATGTTATAACTTAATGTGCCAACACCAAACATGTCAACGGGTACCTCAGAGCACCTCGGTTTTCTCCCTATCTTACTCCTAAAAAAAATAAACACCCGGTTCGAGCTACACCCTTGAAAAAGAACCGGCGTCCAAAGAAAACCTAAGGTATACTACCTAACTATCCTAACAGTAATAAAGGAAATTTTTTTGGTATTTTTAATCAGACTTTAGTCGCTCAAGAAAATTATCCAACAAATCCATCGTCAGAAAAATTCCTAGCTTTTTCTGATTTTTTTTTAATTTCATTTTACAAGCTAATTAGACTATGTGAGTTCTAAACTAAGCTAAAAAATAACATGAATAAAAATTTTATACAATTAGAATTCAGGAAGCATTCCCCCACCCCCACACTTAAACAACGCTTAGTCTCCGATGCATAACAAATTTAAAACAAAGTAAGGTGGAAAGAAAGAACTCCCTGTTAGTCGGAGCCCGCCTCCTCATAATGCCCACCGGCTGCGGCTCTGGGCTCATCATCAGTCCTCTCCTAAGGGCACCAAAGCCATGGCACCCTGACTTCATCATCATCATATCCTCATCATCAGATCCTTTATGAGTGTTCTCATTCTCAGACGGATGAATAGGACTGCCCGGTGCAATTTCGAACATCTCCTTGGAAGAACTAGAGATATCATTGCACATATGCATACACTCCTCAATCCGACACCCCGAGCGTGCTCATTATCACATTGAGGGAACTATAAAGATACCTATTAAAGTTTTTGTCCCTCTCATTCCTTGCAGCTTGGCTTAGATTTTATGTGGACTCTAGCAAGGATGTAATGTCTAGCAATGCCTTGGGTGCTTCCACTACCTCATCATAGCCAGGGTACTCTGGTACCCCACGGGATAGCATGTACTGCGTCAGGAGGTTTCCAAAGAAGAATCTTTTGATCCTTTGCCAAAGCGGGTGAGGGCCATCTCCCCTAGAATGAGCTCACCCACATTTATAGGCCATAACTTAACTGTAGTGCAAGCAAGCAATGCTAGAGTCCACATTACTACACTAATATAGTACACTAGATACTACTTACAAAATTTTACAACAACATACATTACCCCCAAACACCCCTCACTTCACCCAACAGCATATACACTTACACGTGGCTACTCTGAATTCACTCGTTTATTAATTTTAGAAAACACCTTGTGGGCATCAATTTTTCTTCTCTTATTTCAACAATGATGGAACAAGGTGGCCTTCCCAAATTTAAATGAAGTAGAGGAAATTGTAGTTTACTACTTCAAATACAACTTCACAACCACCATAACAACAAAACATGTCAAAGAGACCTAAAGGTTGGGATTGTTTGAGAAGGAGAACAAGAAATACTCTAAGAAATTACAAATTACATGGGAAAGGATGACAATAAGAACATACCTTTGAGTCTTGAGATGAAAGTGAGCAACAAAATTTTGAGAACTTGAGAGCTTGAGAGAAAAAAGGAGAAGGCAGCGGGGGAGGGGTTGTGGCTTTACTGTGGGTAATTGGGTATGGGTGATTATGTGTGTCTATATGGGTAGGTCGGTCAGGTTATATGATTCGGGTTTACTAAACAAAAATTACAAACAAACAAAATGAAGGAAATTGTTTTTTACCTTACCTAACCCCACAACCCAGCGCCCCACGTTGGGCTTGGTGCTGGGGGTTGTAAAGATACTAGATTTTGTGCCCCAGGCAGCGTGGGACGCTGGTTCGCCAAAATTTCCCTTATTTTTCAATAAATTCCTTCCTACCCGAGCACTCAATTCATATATTATACACACCCCACACCATTCCCGCATATGATTTCTATAACTATAAAGAAAATAAAAAAAAAAGTAGTCTACTCTAACTAAAAGAAAACAAAAAGCTAAGCTGCGAAAGCATTAAAAATTGGGTTACCTCCCAACAAGCGCCTGATTTAACGTCGCGACACGACTCAACACATTTTCAAGCATCGGCCCGGTCTTGTGACATGCAATGTCACTACCCCAATATTGTTTTACTCTCTGCCTATTTACCAAAACGGTACCACTTGAGATCATATCATGCAATTCCACTGCTCCATGAGGTCTCACACTTACCACCATGAAAGGGCCTGCCCATCGAGACTTAAGTTTTCCGGGGAAAAGCTTCAACCTCAAATTAAACAAGAGAACTTCTTGACCTGGCTCAAACTCCCGATGTTGGATGTGCTTGTCATCCCACCTCTTGGTCTTTTCTTTGTACAATTTGGCATTTTCGTACGCGTGCAATCAAAACTCACCAACCTCGTTGAGTTGTAAAAATTTCTTCTTCTCAGCTAAGTCCATATAAATATTTAGCTATTTAATCGCCCAATAGGCTTTGGGTTCAAGCTCGACGGGCAACTGGCATGCCTTCCCATAAACCAACTTATACGGAGAAGTATCTACGGGGGTCTTGTATGTAGTTTGATATGCCCATAATGCGTCGTCAAGCTTTCCCGCCCAGTCCTTCCTATTTCCACTTATCGGTTTCTCCAAAATTTTCTTCACCTCTATGTTTGACACTTCCACTTGACCACTCATTTGGGGGTGATAGGCGGTGGCAACCTTGTGCTTTACTCCATACTTTTCTAGAATGTTATTCAACAATTTGTTATAGAAGTGAGTTCCTCTGTCACTTATTATCACCCTTGGAGTCCCAAAGTGTGTGAAGATGTGCTTCTTTACAAAGTTTACCACAACCTTTGCGTCATTAGTAGGAAGGAAATGGCCTCCACCTACTTACACACATAGTCGACCACCACCAAGATGTACATGTGACCATTAGAGTATGGGAATGGTCCCATTAAATAATCCTCAAACATCAAAGAGCTCTACTGCTAGAATATTTTGTAAAGGCATCTCGTGTTTCTTCGTGATTGTTCCGATTCTTTGGCACCTTCACACTTTTTAACAAAGGCGTGTGCATCCTTAAAGCAATTTTTTCCAATATAAACCGATTGCAGCACTTTTTGGGCGGTTCTATCCCACCATGATGACCTCCATATGGAGAAGAATGACAGTCATAAAATATTGCACTCATCTCCTCCTTAGGAAAACATCTTCGTACCAACTGATATGCCCACTGCTTATATAGGAATGTCTCATCCCACATGTAGAGTCTCACATCATGTAGAAACCTTCTTCTATTATCGGGTATCAATTTTAGTGGCGTCACCCCACTTACAATAAAATTCACGTAATTTGCATACAACGGGGCTTCACTCGAGGTGATTGCCAATAACTGCTCATCCAGAAATGCTTCCTTAATCGAACCTCCCTCAACCACATAGTTCCGATTTTCTTATCTGGACAAATGATCGGCCACTTGATTCTTCGTTCCTTTTCAATCTCGGATCTCCATGTCAAATTCTTGAAAGAGGAGGACCCATCGAATTAGCCTCGGCTTGACGTCTCTCTTTTCAAACAAGTACCTTATAGCTGAGTGATCTATGTAGACGATGACTTTGGTTCCCACTAGATAGGATCTGAACTTGTCAAATGTCCACACCACTGCAAGCAAATCTTTTTCAATAACATTGTAGTTCATTTGGGATGGATTCAAAGTTTTGCTCGCGTAATAAATGGAGTGAAAATTTTAATCCCTCCTTTTCCCTAACACATCTCTGATTGCGATGTCACTCGCATCCTACATCAACCCAAATGGTTGCGCCCAATTGGGGCAATGATAATTGGAGCAACCACCAATCTTCCCTTCAGCTACTCAAACGCTTTTATACAGTTATCATCAAACTTGAAGGGGATATATTTCTCAAGAAGCCTGCACAAAGGAGAAGAAATTTTTGAAAAATCTTTAATGAAACGATGATAAAAACTTGCATGGCCCAATAAACTGTGAATGCCTTTGACGGATGTCGGTGGGGGCAATTTTTCAATCGCCTCCACCTTTGCTTTTTCCACCTGCAAACCCTTTTTGAACACCTTGTTCCTCAAGGTTATACCTTCATGTACCATGAATGGCACTTTTCCCAGTTTAGCACCAAGTTTGTCTCTTCACACCTAGCAAGCACTTTATCAAGGTTCATCAAACAATTATCAAAAGAACACCCAAACACAGAAAAATCATCCATGAAAACTTTTACAAATCTCTCAACCATGTCAGTAAAAATAGCCATCATACATCTTTGAAAAGTCGCAGGTGCATTACAGAGACCAAAAGGCATTCTCTTAAACGCATACGTGCCATAGGGACACATAAATGTAGTTTTCTCTTGGTCCTCTGGGGCTATAGCAATCCGATTATACCCCGAATATCCATCTAGGAAATAGTAGTATTCTTGTCCAGCTAATATATCAAGCATTCGATCATAAAGGGGAGGGGAAAGTGGACCTTTCAGGTGGCATTACTTAATTTTCTATAATGTATGCAAGTTTTCCACCCAGTCACAGTTCTTGTGGGAATCAGGTCATTATTTTCATTAACCACTACAGTCACTCCCCCCCCC
>ML374646.1:0-48603 GCA_005239525.1 Nicotiana knightiana | reverse complement strand
CACCCGCCCCACCCCTTCTTAGGTACACATTGGACAGGGCTTACCCATTTGCTATCAGAGATTGGAAATACAATACATGCGTCCACTTAATCACTAATTTTCGTACTACCTATTTCATGATTGAATTTAGGCGGCATTGTTTCTCTACACTCGTCTTGTGCCCTTCTTTCATGAGGATTTTATGCATGTAGAAAGCTAGACTAATGCTTCTAATGTCAGACATTGTCCACCCAATTTCACGCTTGTGCTCACGTAGCACTCTCAAGAGATTTTCTTCCTACAATTTAGACAAGTTAGAAGAAACAATAATAGGTAGAGTCCTAGAACCACCCATATAAGCATAATGAAGGCAAGGGGGCAAGGGTTTAAGTTCCAATTTTGGAGCTTCTTCAATCGATGGCTTTGGAGGAGGCCCACTTGGCCTATTTAGGGGCTCAAATAGGTTTAATCCTTGCATGTAAACACATGATGCACTAGGATATGCATTATCTCCTCAACCTCGTCATCAATCTCCAAGCTATCGAACAACATATGTGATTTCTCTAGAGAATCGTCTAGATATACACTTGTGTCGATAAGTTGCTCATCCACCTCCACAACAGATATCATAGAGAGCTCCTCATAATATAGGGGAAGTTGGATTGCCTTGTAGACATTAAAGACTGCTTCCTTGTTGTCCAAGCTCATAATCATTTTTCCCTCTCTCACTTTAATAATCGCATCACTTGTAGCCAAGAGAGGTCATCCCAATATGATTGGAACTTGTTCATCAGCCTCATAATCTAGGATAATGAAGTTCGCTGGGAAGATGAATTTCCCAATTTGCAGCAACATATCTTCAATCACTTCTTTAGAGTAGGCTATGGATCTATCAGCTAGTTGCAACATCACAGTGGTTGGTCTTGGAGCTCCCAGACCCAATTGTTTGAACAAGTACAAGGGCATTAGATTTATGCTCTCCCCCAAATCACAAAGAGCATGCCCCACACCGATATTACCAATCCACACAGGGATGGTGAAGCTGCTAGGATCCTTAAAATTTTGAGGAAGCTTGTTTTAAACCCCTGAAGTGCACTCCTCAGTAAGTGTGACTGTCTCGAAGTCATTCAATCTCCTCTTGTGAGCTACTATATCTTTGATTTACTTAGCATACTTTGGAATTTTATGAAGTATATCTACCAATTGAATATTCAATTGAACCTGGAGAAACATAGAGAGAAATTTGTTGAACATGTGATCATCATTATTCTTCTGCAATCTTTGGGGAAAAGGTGGTGCTGGCGTTGCAGCATTCACTCGCTCTGAACTTGAATCATCTTTCTTTGACTCATGTTTTTCCTTAGGAATCAACTTCCCCTCGGGTATAGGCTTATCCCTTATCTTCTTTGGCACTTCTTCTAATTCCTTTCCATTTCTGAGTGTAACTGCATTAACTTGAGGGTTCTTCTCTATATCACTACGAAGAGCGCCTGCAGGCCTAGTATTTTGATTTGACTCTAACTACCCCATTTTTCTCTCAAGATTTCTGAAATCGGTCCTGAGTTGTTGATTGTCAAGTAACAACTTCTTCAACAAGTCATTCGTGCTCTCTTCTATTTGCTAGGGTGACTTTTGAGGTTGATTCAAATTTCCTTATGGCCTATAATGATTCTGAGTCATTTGATTTCCACCCCAGGATAATTTAGGATGATTCTTCCAATTTGGATTGTAAGTATTCCAATATTAAGCATGTTGATTTATCAGACCTCTGCTCTATTGCCCCACATAGTAGATAGATTCAGGATTCGTGGGGCACATGTCACTCGTGTGACTGTCACCACATAATTCATAGCAAGCAGACATTTGTTATACATGTGGCATCTGGTGTGTTTGGTGTATTGTCATTCTATTCATCTGATTTGCCAATTTTGTTATATATGCTCTATGGCTGAGAAGTCATCAAGATCAATTACAGTGACTGCTTTATGTTTAAGTGCTCTTAGTGATTCCCCATATCCATGCCAGTTATGATCATTAGAAGTGAAGTTGTTTAGGAGGAGTTGGATTTCACTATACGGCCTCGCCATGCAACTAACCCCACAAGATTAGTCAAGATTCATATTTGATGTCTCGTCTAACCCATCAACAAAAGTGTACCCCAACACCTCATCAGTCTAACAGTGATGTGGGCATTCTCTGATTAGCTTCTTGTATCTTTCCCAAGCTTGACGAAGAGTCTCGCTATCCCGTTGTTGGAACCCAAGAATCTAGCTCCTCGGCGGATTTATCTTTTTAGTAGGAAAAAACTTGATTAAGAAATTTCTTGCTAGAGCATCCCAAGTGTGGATCAAGTTCGCGGGCTCCTTTTGCAACTATTCCTTTGCTTCCCCTAGCAGTGAAAAGGGGAACAATGTCAGTCTGACATAGTCCTTGGAAACATTAGGATAATTGTAAGTATCCGTAATTTCCAGGAAATTCTGTATGGCCCTATGGACTGAATCAGCTGTACCATGTACTGTTTGAGTTCAAAGTGACCCGTGATATCAGGCTTCACATTAGCCTGAGTCATATTAGTAAGATTAGGCCTTGTGGCTTCTATCACCGGACGCTCCTCATTACCTTCCATCTCTAGTGGTTGTGGTTGAACTACGATGTCCAACTCTCTTTCTATTTTAGTTCTAGCCTTGACTTCCCTCCTCACCCTATGAAGTGTTCGTTCAATCTCAGGATCAAGAGAAAGGAGGTTGTTTATGTTTCTACTCTTCTGCATTCAAGAGAAGAGCATGCTCTCACACAAACAAGGCAAACTGAAAATTAAAACTTGAACATATAACTAATAAAAGCTAACTCAGTCAAGTAGCTAATTCTATGTCCCCGGCAAATGAACCAAAAACTTGTTGCAACCAAACACACTCACGCAAGTATACTTGCTCGTCAAGTAATAGAGTAGTGAGTAGAGTATCGTTCCCACAGAGACTTCTGATTAACTTTTGACTTCTTCAAACTCAAACAACTTATCGATTCAAGAGATTCCTCACAAAATGTTTAAGTGACTAATTTACTCCCTAAGAAACTATCAAGCAATGAAATAACTAGAGATCAACCACACCACTTAAGCAATTTTGGATAAAAATCAATAGGAGAGGATATTCCAGGGTCATAGGCTAGCTAAAAATCTTGTTGCGTTCTTGGCTTAAAATGACTAATTGATTTATCTGGATTGTTGATTGACAGGGTTGATATTACTCATAAGAATTTGTCGAGTTCTTACTAGCCTATTCAAACTAAATTAATGCCTATATGCATATGGAATTAAGATTAATAAGAATGCACTTACACTTCCTGTATTTCAACCAAGCAAGGCAATTAGGTATATTCCTATCCTAATTTTGAATATGTTTCCTGATGTCCGGGTTCAAGAAGATGCTCTATTTAATCTTATATGAAATCTAGAATTCCCACCAGCTCTAGATTCGTAGATAGTATTTCATTATTAGCTACTCAGAAAAATAATTAAAAACATAATTGAATAAACAACCCAATACGATAAAATAAAACTCATCAATTTATACTTCAAATGTCAACATTCATGTAGCATCCATGACCTCAGAATAATAGGTTTCTTAGCCACTCATGTTCATACAATCATCAAAATAATATTTTCAAACATAAAATCAATGAACAATAGAAGAAGAATGACAGAATTGATTAAATCCGTGCTCCCGAGTGTTTCGTACTTTTATTTTTTTCTCAAAGTCACGTCCTCCTCCTCAAAATAGGTTTAGGTTGGATTTTATATGAGTTGGGGGCATCTTGAGGTCGAAATAACCAAGTCCTGGGAAAAATAGGACACGTTCACGTCTTGAACGCCCAGGGCAGCGTAGAGCGCTGGCCCTGGCGCTCAACTTCTTCAGCATTCTGTTTTGTGTGCCAGAGGTAGCGCTCCACATTACATGTGGCGCTCAATTGGCCACTATGGAATTTTCTTCCCATTTTCTCTCCAATTCAACACACTTTCGTCCCAATTCGCATCCGAATGATTCTACACATAGAAATAATACAAATTAGCACAAATCATTATATTATACATACAAAATCTATGAGATATGAGCATAATGTGAGGCAATATACATCAAAATATGCATACATTAAGCCGAATATCATCGTATCAAGTAGGTTGTAAGTGAGAAATCCTTCATGTAGAGAATCAATATATGGATGGGTTCCAATATCTCATATTTAATGTGAAATCCTAAATTAATCTATGCTTATTCAAATTGAGAATCTTTTGGCAAGAAGTTTCCAAACCAGACACGAATACTTAATCATATCTTATTACACGTTTGTGGGCAAGAACAGAAAATTGGAATTGAAGTTCATTCATAATCATTCACGTGACCTGTGTTATCGCGACCAAGTAGTTACTCCACTAAACATTATAATTTATCCAATACACTAATACTGTTTAAATCAACATGTGTAGTATAGAGTTGTACATAATTAGTTAGAATTAATTTAGTGTTTAATAGATGGTTATATGTATTATTAGAAGGTAGTTAATGAGATGATATATATAAGTAGATATACACGTGTAAAGGCATATGAAATAATACAGAGTCAAAAATTTCTAGAACTCTTCTCTCTCTCTCTCTCTCTCTCTCTCTCTGTTTTCCCCTTCTTAGCTCGAAGAACAGCTCCTTTTTCCCTTTCAATATGGTATCAGAGTCATAGATTCATGGCGTTTTTCGAGTTGATTCTTTGAGGAATTGAAGGCTATTATTAAGATATTCATTCAATTTCCATGGAGAAGTGAAAAATTAAGAAAGTTCGGCAAATATTTGGGCGATACACCTAGGGTTTGCGATTCATCTCACAATTCATAATTTTTGGCAAAGACTAAACTTTTCCTTGAAGAGAATATACCTTCGATTCACTTATATGAAACCTTGATGATGACGGACACAACTTTGGAAATGGAGAAGGACAACGGATAAAAGTTCACGGACATATACCCCATGCATCCTCTATAATTACATACTTCCGATAGTCCAGGTAGTGTTCTAGTTCCTCAATAAATAACGAGAATAGAAAACTATACAGCTTGGAGTAATTCCATGCGAGTTGCATTGTTAGCCAAAAATAAGCTAGGGTTCATAGATGGAAAATGTCGGAAAGAACAATACAAGGGCGACTTAGAACATGCATGGGAGAGATGTAATGCTTTTGTGCTATCCTAGATCACTAATTCAGTGTCTAAAGAACTAGATAATGGAATAATGTACTCAACCAATGCCTATAGTGTTTGGACAGACCTAAAGGAAAGATTTGTTAAGAAAAACCTCACTAGGTTTTATCAATTGCTCCGAGAAATTTGTACTACTAGCCAAGGGAGTTTATCAGTGTCAGAGTATTACTAAAATTGAAATTTTCTTGGGATGAGTATTGGTCAATGGTACCACTGCCATGTGACTGCACAAAGCATAGGGAATTTTCAGGAACACATGGAGCAATAAAGACTGGTGCAATTGGGCTCGAACGAAACATATGCACAAGAAAGGAGTCAAGTGTTGTTGATTGTCCCTATTCCCACTCTCAATCAGGCATACAATATGATTATGCAGGATGAAATACAAAGAGTACAATCAAACATGATATCACAGGTAGCTCCAGCCTTGTAGGAGCTTGATGTGAATGATCCTACAGCCTAGGCTTCCATTCTGAGTAACAGATTTAGAAAAAACAATGGAAATAGTGCATTGCAGTGTGATTGCTGTCATATGAAGTGTCATAAGAAAGATAATTGCTATAAGCTGGTAGGGTATCCACCCAACCACAAATTCAATAAAAGGAGAACATTTGACAAGGGAAATTCAGGAGGAAGCAGGGAACCTGCAGCCGACAATGTGAGTTGTGTTGAGGAATCTGAAGGAACCAACTCAATAGGCAGCTCATCAAGGCCTAACAATATGCCATTATTCACTCTAGAATAGTACCATCAACTGTTGAATTTGATTTACAAAGAGCCAACAGTAATAGATGCAAGGGTAAACATGGCAGGTATAGTTGACTTCCTTAATGCATCCTTCTCTGTAGACTCTAAGACTAACTCTTGGATAACAGATAATGGAGCCTCGCATCATATAATTTCTATCTTGGATATCTTAATTGAATTTAATTCTATTGCTTCCAACTCAAGTAAAGTACATCTACCAAATGGTAACATTGTTGTCACCCCCCCCCCCCCCAAAAAGAAAGTCTTTCTGGCAGGGGGTTAAAAGGAAATAAANCCCCCCCCCCCCCAGAAAGATATGTATTCTCGATCGTGGCTTAAAGAGTATAAGTGACAATTTTGAAATAGGGATTATTTTGTTATTCAGAGCCGTCACTTGGAATTGATTTTTGGTTTTCCAAGTCACTTTTTATTTGAATCTCTAGTCAAAGTAAAGTTTGACTCTTTTATTATTAGTCTGTGAAAATAAAGTCCGGATAAGAAATTTTCTTGACCGGGGAGAAGGTGTAAGGCATTCCCGAGTCCCGTGACTCTAGCATAGTCGCTTTATTGACTCAAACTTGGCTTGAATTAATTTTGGACAAATTGAGATTTTTATATTTTTACTTATCCTCTTTTATTTTTGGATTATTAGAAAAATTAAAGAAAATTTTGAATAATAAGATGTCATAACCACACTACGAAGTGAATGTGTGATCGAAATGAAATTTATTAATTTTATCATAACATGGATACGCAAGCGAATTCGCAGTTATGACAAGGATTATTAGTACATTATTACTTTTGAAAAAGTTACTACACTTAAAGAAATTAATTAAATATTAACTATCACGCTACGCAAGAGAATCCGCAATTTTAGCAAGGATTAATTAAATTAGAAATTAATTAAATCTAGTATAAATGGTATGAGATTATTGAATTTAAATATTAAATGTTAATATCACGCTACGCAAGCGAATTCGTGAATGAAAAAGTTAAAATGCACCTACTAGTCACCTATCGTTTAAATTAATTATTAAGGAGATTAAGTTGTAAAGTTATTTTAATAAAAGAAAAACTGATTTCTTTTTTTTAGATCATTATTATTTATGAAATGAGATATGGAACGTCAGTGATGAGCCAGCTCACTTATAAACATTAGGATAATTGTAAGTATCTGTAATTACGGCACTCAGAAAGGCTCGAAGGTTCGAGTTTTGGCATCGAGGGCGCGTATCGAGAGTCCTCGGCCCCGAATCAGTGTATATCGAAGACCATCATGGAAAGGCGGAAAACTCCCAAAAGGCACGTGGTTAAAGCTGGCCAAGTACGCAAAATAGTACAAGCATGTACCGTGGCATTAAATGGTTGTACCAGCCATCTCTCTTTGTAATAATTACACATGTACTATATTGGGATTCCCCTCATATATAAAGGGGAATTTTGTCACTTTGTAAGGCACATGATATTCAATACAAGAACAAAAATATTCTCTATAATAGTTTCATTGATTTATTGCCTTTATTGTGTTCATTAGTTGTTCTTCATTTATTACTCGTTGTTGATAAAAATGAGGCCATCTTCGAGGCCCTCAATACTGCTATATCATTCTCGACAGCCCTTTATCAAGCTCTTGAGCTCGACCTCGAGGCACATTTCGACCAATCTTGAGACCCCGTCTCTCCACTGCTGGATTTGCATAATCTCATTACCGATCGCTCTTATTTCATTTTCTACCTTCTCACCTAGCATCTACTGCCTAAACAACTGGTATTAAAATAGATCACATATTTTTAGAACCACAAAATCAAATATAATTGTAATTATCATTTTCAAGGTAAACCATATTGAAAATGCCGGCCTGTTTCGGTTGTCATGGGCATTGAGACCAATAAAAGTGACCACTTGGGTTGCTGGCCTCTTTAGAAATGAAATGGCCATTTGGAAAATTGTTAGTTATTAACTTTGGACCTAGCACTTTATTTTTCTGTCCAACTTACTGTTAATTATTGATAAACCATTATTATATTTGTAGGGGCCAACATTTTTATCATTTTCATCAACTAACTACTATTTTATGCTCATAAAAATAAATTCACACCAAAATGTTTAAAATATGGTGTCAACCACAATTAAACAAGAAGTTCAACATTCATTACACATGCTTATATACAAAATCCTACACAAACAGGATATTTAAAGCTCAAAAAGAAACTGAAGAACACTTAAATCTGCTTCATTTCTATTCTTTCAGGACTCAAAATTACAGTAGCACTTTGAGAGAATTACCTGGATAGTAGAAAGAAAACGTCAGCAGAAGAACTGAACCAAATCTAAAGAAGAACTTAGAGAAGAAACTCAGAACCAACTCTAAAGAAGACCTATATTTTTCGAAAGATGTTCACTCTAAAATTCACTCACAAAGCTCACCATTTTAGCTTACTAATGGTGCTTCAGCTACTGATTTTTTTACTCTCAAAGTTGTGCTTTTAGGGTGTAAAAACTGTCCAACAAATGTGTGATAAAGTGTGTGTGAAGTCAGGAAAGAGCATCCCCTTAATAGGCAAATAAAGTCACTTTTTGGACAGATTTTGGTTCACCAAAATTCTGTCCAAAAAGGACTGACTTTGTGTGCTAAACATTGTTCAAAGGCTGTCCAAAAGGTGAAAAGATAACCTGAAAATCTGCTATAGCAGAAGCAAGGAGAAAAAAATATTATTTCAGCCACCCCACTAGTAAAACGTAGGCTACTAGTATCCTATTTTATGATAAAATAACCTAAACTTCAGCTCTTACAATATTAGTATCAACCTATGTAATTCAAGCCAAACTAAGATAGAAAAACACATAAATATACTTAGAAATTGGACTATAAATCAACTGACGGAAACTCATAATCTAATAACTAAAAATCAAATAAATACAAGTATATTATTCAAACTAACTAATTGAAATCATTAGCTTAGCATATCTTATACAAACTAACTATTTCATTAAACAACTATGACTTAAACAACACTTAACTAAACAGAAACTCATCACATTAATAAGCCAAATTGCCCTAATAACTGATTGTCACGACCCCAAACCACCCGGTCATGATGGCGCCTATCATAGAACTAGGCCAGCCGACACATTTTCAGAATAATTTGACACTTCATAATAAAGGTGTTTTTAAACCATTAATTAATAAAACTTCATAACATAAGTTTAAATAACAAGTGCGGAAAGCAAATAAAAGCCCGATATCGGGGTGTCACAAGTCACGAGCGTCTACTAAGGACTATCCGAAACAACTAAGACTATTACAGTCTGGAAATGCTAATATAGTCGAAGAAAGATAAGAGGGAGAAGAGCAAGGCTGCGATTGCCATGCAGCTAACTTGCCGACTCCGAGTATCCGTGACGGATGAAAAATCAGCACTCGCTGTCACGTCCAAAAATCCCTGGATCTGCACACAAGGTGCAGGGAGTAATATGATTACGCCAACTCAGTATGCAATAAATGTAAGTAAAGACTGAGTGGTAAGAAACACATAAATCCACATCATGAAATCACAGTAAGTACAACATGCCTTCATAGCAATATATAATTCAAATCCTCTCGCTTAAAACCAATTTCAGTAAAAATCATTTGAAGATATTTTTTCAATAATTTCAGAAAAGTTTCAATGAAGTTTAGGGTAAAAATAATGAAAATCATAAATAGCCCCTCAGGCAAAACATGTATCATAAACCGCCCTCGGGCATAACATCACTCGTAATCAGCCCCTCGGGCAACCTCACAATCACTCGTAATCAGACCCTCAGGCACATCATGAATCAAGAACAGTCCCTCAGGAATCATCATATCACTCACTCAGAGTACCCGTGCTCACTGAGGTGTACAGATTTTGGAGGGGATCCTACAGCCCAAGCGCCATAACAAGACATCTCGTGGCATAATCAATCAGGCCCCCGGCCTCTCATATATCATAAATCAGTACAACATGCTGCGGCGCACCCGATCCCATGACATCCTCACAATACATGCCCTCGACCTCACTCAGTCAGAAACCTCTCAAGCCGCTCGGGCTATCAATAAAACAGGGTGCTCAGCCCAAAATATCATTTTATGCATCAAAACGGAGTAAATAAGACTGATTTATGAATCAGTAAAACATAGAGATTGAGTACAGATTTTAAATCAAAATAGTGAGGAAATAGTAGCAAAAGCCCCTAAGGGTGCAAACAACTTGGGACGAGGACCAAATGTGGCATTCAACCCAAAACATAGTAATATCTTTCTAAAACACAAAATATCATATGGTTTCCAGTCAAATACGCAACTTAATAGTTGCTACAGGATGGACTAAGTTACAATCCCCAACGGTGCATGCCACACGTCCGTCATCTAGCATGTGCGCCACTGTAAAATAGTGAAGCGATGTGAAATCCGGGGTTTCATACCCTCAGGACAAGATTTACAATCATTACTTACCTCAATCCGGACAAAAATCTACTCCGCGATGCCCTTGTCGCTCGACTCGGCCTCAAATCACCCCGAATATATCCAAAATCAGAACCATATCACCAATACATGCTAAAGGAACAAAGCCCACGTGAAAATTATCAAATTACATTAAAAAAATACGAAATTGGCCAAACCCGACCCCCGGGCCCACGTCTCAGAATCTGATAAAAATCACACAACCAGAATCCTTATCTTCTCCCGAGTCCATGCATACCAAATTTATCAAAAACAAATTTCGTTTGACCCCTCAATCACCCAATTCTTACTCTCAAGTTCCAAGCCCTAATTCCCCAATGATCACCCCTAAGGCCCACAAATTTCATGCTTAATCTACTAAAATATCATAGAATCGAGTTTTAGAATCAAGAACATTACCTCAATGTGATTCCCCCTGAATCCTTCTTCAAAATCCCTCGAAATGCTCCAAGTCCGAACAAAAACGGTGGGACATAACCCAAATTTCACGAAGTCTCCAATTTATACTTTCTGACCTAGGGGTTCCACACCTGCGGACAATTCCACGCACCTGCGGAATCGCACCTGCGGTGCCAGGTGCGCACCTATGCATTCCACTTAAACACCAACATCTGTGGCTCATCACTCGCACCTGCAGGCTCGCAGGTGCGAGCAAACTCCCGCATATGTGCTAACTGCCCAGTTCCGCATCTGCGACACTACCTTCGCACCTGCGATCATCTCACCTGTGGCTGCCCATCCACAGGTGCATCCACCCATCCACAGGTGCGGCCACACCAGAAGAGTTACACCAGCAGCCTTCTACTGCATTTTTCCAACTTCCATACTTCCGTTAGCCATCTGAAATCAATCTCGAGCCCCTCGGGACCTCAACAAACTATACCAACACATCACCTATCATCCCATGAACTTAGTCGAACCCTCGGAACACTCAAAACAACATCAAAACACCAAATTAACCCGAAATTCAAGCCTAAGGATTTCTAAACTTTCAAAATTCTCCAACGATACCGAAACAAACCAAATTATGTCGGAATGACTTGAAATTTTGCACACACATCACAAAATACACTACGAACCTATTCCAACTTTCTAAATTCCATTCCGACCTCGATAGCTAATTTTCCACTGCCGATCGGAAATTGCCAAAAATCCAATTTCGCCGATTCAAGCCTTATTCTACCACGAACCTCCAAATCACATTCCGAACACGCTCCTAAGTCCCAAATAACCTAACGAAGCTACCCAAACCATAAAAATAAAATTCTGAGATCATTTACCCATAAGTCAACTTCCGGTTGACTTTTCCAACTAAATAACCAACTTAAGAGACTAAGTGTGTCATTCCTCTCCACAATCACCCGGAATCCGAATCAACCAACCCAACACAACATAAAAGAGTTTAGCCACACATAATAAAGAGAAAATGGGGAAAACGGGGTTAAACTCTCGGATCGACCGATCGGGTCGTTACATTCTCCCACTCTTAAACAAACGTTCGTCCTCGAACGAGTCTAGAAACATACCTGGAGTCTTAAATAGGTGTGGATATCTTCTCTGCATCTCCCGCTCGGTCTCCCAGGTGGCCTCCTCCACCGGCTGCCCTCTCCACTACACCTTAATTGAAGCTATATCCTTTGACCTCAACCTTCGGACTTGTCGACCCAAAATAGCCACCGGCTCCACATCATAAGTCATATCATACTCTAGTTGGACCGTGCTGAAGTCCAAAACATGGGACGGGTGATCAACATATTTCCAAAGCATGGAAACATGAAACACCGGATCCACACTCGACAAGCTGGGTGGCAAAGCAAGTCTATAAGCCACCTCTCATACCCTCTGAAGCACCTCAAAAGGTCCAATGAACTGGGGGCTCCACTTGCCCCTCTTCCCAAAACGCATAACATCCTTCATGGGCAATACCTTCAGCATAACCTTCTCCCCACCCATGAAAGATACATCACGGACCTTTCGGCCCACATAGCTCTTCTGCCTAGAATGCGCCTTGCGAAGCCGCTCCTGAATCAACTTCACCTTATCTAAAGCATCATGTACCAAATTTATACCCAATAGCCTAGCCTCACCAGGCTCAAACCAACCGACCAGAGATCTACACCTCTTCCCATATAAATCTTCGTACGAAGCCATCTAAATACTCTACTGATAACTATTATTATATGCAAACTCCGCAAGTGGAAGAAACCGGTCCCATGAACCCCCAAAATCAATGACACATGCGCGCAACATGTCCTCCAATATCTGAATAGTGCGCTCGGGCTGCCCGTCCATCTGAGGGTGAAAAGTTATGCTCAACTCGACCTGATTACCCAACTCTCTCTACACGGCCCTCCAAAACTACAATGTGAACTGAGTACCTCTATCAGAAATGATGGAAACTGGAACACCATGCAGCCGAACAATCTCCCGGATGTAAATATCAACTAACCGCTCTGAAGAGTAAGTAGTACCAAATAGGAATGAAGTGCGCGGACTTGGTTAGCCGATCCACGATAACCCAAATAGCATCGAACTTCCTCAAAGTCCGTGGGAGCCCACCTACAAAGTCCATGGTGATCCGCTACCACTTCCACTCCGGAATATCCAACCTCTGATGCAATCCACCTGGTCTCTGGTGCTCATACTTGGCCTGTTGAAAGTTGAGACACCGAGCTACAAATCCAAAAATATCCTTCTTCATTCGCCTCCACCAATAATGATGTCTCAGATCCTGATACATCTTTGCGGCACCCGGATGGATGGAATACTGTGATTTGTGGGCCTCCTCAAGAATCAACTCCCGAAGCCCATCTATATTAGGCACACATATCCGACCCTGCATACTCATCACACCATCATCACCAATAGCTATATACCTGGCATCACCTCGCCGGACCCTATCCTGAAGAACAAGTAAGTGTGGGTCATCATATTGGCGCTCCCTGATACGGTCATAAAGAGAAGACCTGGAGACTACACAAGCCAATACCCGACTAGGCTCCGATATATCCAACCTCACAAACTGGCCCACTAAGGCCTGAACATCAAGTGCTAAAGGTCTCTCTACTGCTGGAAAATATGTTAAACTCCCCAAACTCTCTACTCGGCGACTCAAGGAATCAGCCACTACCTTGGCCTTCCCCGGATGGTATAGAATATTGATATCATAGTCCTTGAGAAGCTCAAACCATATCCACTGACGCTAATTCAGATCCTTCTTCTTAAACAAATGTTGCAGACTACGGTAATCAGTAAAACCTCATAATGAACCCCATACAAATAGAGACGCCAAATCTTCAAGGTGTGAACAATGGCTGCTAAATATAGATCATGCACCGGATAATTATTCTCGTGGGTCTTCAACTGGCGTGAGGTATAGGCTATCACCCTACACTCCTGCATCAAAACACAGCCAATGCCTATCCTCGAGGCATCACAATACACGATATAAGAACCTGAAGTTGATGGAAACACTAACACTGGAGTTGTGGTCAAAGAAGCCTTGAGCTTCTGAAAGCTCTCCTCACACTCGTCCGACCACCTGAACGGAGCACCCTTCTGGTTCAATTTGGTCAAGGGCGAAGTAATAGAAGAAAACCCCTCCACAAAGCAACGGTAATAGCCTGCCAAACCAAGGAAGCTCCTAATCTCTGTAGCTGAGGACGGTCTGGGCCAACTCTGCACCGCCTCTATCTTCTTCGGATCTACCTGAATACCGTCATTGGACACTACGTGCCCCAAGAAAGCTACTGAGCCAAGCCAAAACTCACACTTGGAGAATTTTGCATAAAGCTTATCCTCCCTCAATCCCTGCAATACAACTCTCAATTGTTGAGCATGCTCCTCCTGGCTACAAGAGTACACCAGGATTTCATCAATGAACTCAATAACAAAGGAATCAAAATATGGCTGAAATACGATGTTCATCAAATGCATGAACGATGTTGGGGAATTGGTCAGCCCAAAGGACATCACCAAGAACTCATAATGGTCATAACGGTATTGAAATTCGTCTTAGGAATATCCGAATCCTGAATCTTCAGCTGATGATACCCGGATCTCAAGTCAATCTTAGAGAACACACTGGCTCCCTGAAGCTGGTCAAACAAATCATCGATACGAGGCAAATGATACTTATTCTTGATTGTAACCTTGTTCAACTGCCTGTAGTCAATACACATTCTCATGGAACCATCCTTCTTATTTACAAACAACACTGGTGCACCCCAAGACGACACAATAGGCCGAATGAACCCTTTATCTAGGATTTCCTGAAGCTTCTCTTTCAATTCCTTCAACTCCGCTGCACCATACGATACGGTGGAATAGAAATGGCTAAGTGTCTGGCACCACATCAATACCAAATCAATATCCCTGTCAGGCGGCATGCACGACAGGTCTGTAGGGAACACATCTAGAAAATTATGAACTGCCGGAACAGAATCAATAGTGGGAGTCTCAGCACTGACATCCCTCACAAAAGCCAAATAATATAGACACCCTTTCTCCACCTTACGCTAAGCCTTCAGGTATGAAATCACCCTACTCGACACATAATCAATGGAACCTCTCCACTCAACCCTCGTAAATCCTGACATCGCTAAGGTCACGGTCTTTGCGTGACAATCTAGAACAACATGACATAGAGAAAGCCAATCCATGCCCAATATCACATCAAAGTCCACCATACTGAGCAATAACAGATCCACTCGGGTCTCCAGACCCCCAATAGACACCACACATGACCGATACACACTGTTCACAACATAAGTATCTCCCATTGGAGTCGACACATGAACATATGTAACTAAAGACACACGGGGAATATCCAGAAAATGGGCAAAATATGATGAGACATATGAATATGTAGAACCAGGATCAAATAAGACTGAGGCATCTCAGTGACAAACTGAAACAATACATGTGATCACGGCATCTGAAGCCATAGCCTCGGGTCTGGATGGAAGTGCATAAAAATGGGCCTGGCCTCCGCCTGATCGACCTCCCCCTCTAGGGAGGCCCCTAGCTACCTGACCCCCACCTCTAGCTGCTTAGGCGGTGGTGAAGTAACTGGTGCTGAAGTCGATGGCTTACCCTTGTGCTGAGACGGTCCCCCATGCCGACGAGGACAATGCCTCCACATATGCCCCAACTCTCCACACTCATAAAAACCTCTCGGTATTGGTGATGGGGACTAAAGGGAACCCCTAGCACCGGGATAACTAGTAGAAGAACCTGGCATGGAGGAACCATGAACTGATGGTGCACGAGTTGAGCTATGGGCTGGAAGGGAACTAAATGATGAGCTTCCCTGACGAGAACTGCGGGGACCATGCCCCGATGATGCACCACTATAAGCTGGGCGAGCTGGTTGAGCAGGCCTAAATAGGCAGCCTCTGCTATGCTGAAACTGACCTCTGGAGGGAACACTACAAAAACTACCAAATCCCTGAGGCCTCTTGGACTCCCTCTCATATCGCTCCTGATGACGAACTGACTCGATCTCACGGGCAATATCAACAACCTGCTCAAAAGTAGCACCTGATACCCTCTCTCTGGTCATAAGAATCCGGAGTTGATATGTGAGGCCATCCACAAACCTCCTGATCCTCTCTCTTTGTAGGAACCAACCAAACAGCATGACGGGCTAGCTCTGAAAATCTCATCTCATACTGCAGCACAGTCATATCATCCTGACGCAACTACTCGAATTGCCTGCGCAGCTCCTCCCTATGGGGCTGTGGCACATACTTCTCCAAAAAGAGAGCAGAGAACTTCTACCAGGTAAGGGGAACTGCACCAATAAGCCTACGCCTCTCATAAGCCTCCCCCCAAGTAAAGGCAGCTCCTGAAAACTGGAAAGCAGTGAACGAGACCCCACTGGTCTCCAATATACCCATTGTACGAAGAATCCTCTGACACTTGTCCAAGAAACCCCGGGCATCCTCTCCCTCGGCTCCACTAAAAGTTAGAGGCTTCAGTCTACCAAACCTTTCCAATCTATGCTACTTGTCATCAGGCATGACCGGAATCACATAGTCCTTAACATGTGCAACCGGCTGAGCTGGAGGTGCCTCCGGTGTCTGAAGTCCCTGAATAACCTGATCACGGGTACGAGTGACGGGAGTCTGAGTGCCTCCCCCGGCCTGAGAAGTAGCTGTTGTAGAAGAAACAGCGACCTCCTGAGCAATACTGGTGCACACGGTCAAGATCTGAGCCAAGGTCTCCTGAAGACCCGGAATAACAATAGACACAGCCGGTGCCTGGGCTGGTCTCGCTGGAAAATCTGCAACTGGGATCTGATCTGGAATAACGGGTGGGTCTATATATATAGCCCCAACTGCTACTTGGGCTACACTCCTACCCCTTCCAAGGCCTCGACCGCGGCCTCGACCCCTCACGGGCCTAGTTGGTGGTTGGTCGCCCTGCCCGGTAGCGCGTGTCCTTACGATATGTGAGAGAATGAAACAACAGAAGTTTAGTTACGAGAATCAACAGATTCGCACGACCAGAATTCAACAATATGAGGGTTTTCTTAAGGGTTCTATATGAAGATAAGTGCATACGTCTCCATACCGATCCACAAGAATCTACTAAACTTGCTCATGAATCGTGCGACCTATTTAAACTAGGCTTTGATACCAACTTGTCACGACCCCAAACCACCCGATCGTGATGGCGCCCATGGAACTAGGCCAGCCAACACATTTTCAGAATAATTCGACACTTCATAATAAAGGTGTTTTTAAACCATTAATTAATAAAACATCACAACATAAGTTTAAATAACAAGTGTGGAAAGCAAACAAAAGCCCGGCATCAGGGTATCACAAGTCACGAGCGTCAACTAAGGACTATCCGAAAACAACTAAGACTATTACAGTCTAGAAAACACTAATATAGTCTAAGGAATATAAGAGGGAGAAGAGCAAGGTTGCGATTGCCATGCAGCTACCTTGCCGACTCTGATTATCCGCGACGAATGGAAGAATCAGCGCTCGCTATCACGTCCAGAAATCCCTAAATTTGCACACAAGGTGCAAGGATTAATGTGAGTACGCCAACTCAGTAAGCAATAAATGTAAATAAAGACTAAGCAGTAAGAAACACATAAATCCACATCATGAAATCACAGTAAGTACAGCATGCCTTCATAGCAATATATAAGTCAAATCCTCTTGCTTAAAACTAATTTCAGTAAAAATCATTTTGAAGATATTTTTCCAACAGTTTCAGAAGAGTTTCAATAAAGTTTAGAGTAAAAATGATGAAAATCATAAATAGCTCCTCGGACAAAACATGTATCATAAACCTCCCCTCGAGCATAACATCACTCAGAATCAGCCCCTTGAGCAACCTCACAATCACTCGTAATCATCCCCTCAGGCACATCATGAATCAAGAACAGCCCTTCGGGCAACATCATATCACCCACTCAGGATACTCGCGCTCACTGAGGTGTACAGACTCCGGAGGGGATCCTACAGCCCAAGCGCCATAAAAATCCATCACGTGGCATAATCAATGAAGCCCTCGGTCTCTCATATATCATAAATCAGTACAATATGCTCTGCCGCGCAGCCCAATCCCATGATATCCTCACAAGACAGTCCCTCGGCCTCACTCAGTCAAAACCCTCTCAGGCTGCTTGGGGTATTAATAAAACAGGGTGCTCAGCCCAAAATATCATTTTATGCATCAAAACGGAGTAAATAAGACTGAGTTATGAAATCAGTAAAACATAGAATGATTGAGTACAGATTTTAAATCAAAACAGAGAGAAAATGTAGCAAAAGCCCCTAAGGGTCCAAACAACTTGGCACTAGTCCCAAATGTGGCATTCAGCCCAAAAGATAGTAATATCTTTGTAAAACACAAAATATCATATAGTTTCCAGTCAAATACGCAAATTAATAGTTGCTACGGGATGGACCAAGTCACAATCCCCAATGGTGTACGTCACCCGTCCGTCATCTAGCATGTAGGCCACTTTAAAATAGTGAAGCGATGTAAAATCCGGGGTTTCATCCCTTCGGACAAGATATACAATCATTACTTACCTCAATCCGGACGAAAATCTACTCCGCGATTCCCTCGCCGCTCAACTCGGCCTCAAATCGCCCCGAATCTATCCAAAATCAGAATCATATCATCAATACATTCTAAAGGAACAAATCCCACGTGAAAATTATCAAATTACATCAAAAATCCCGAAATTGGCCAAACCCGACCCCCAGGACCAGTCTCAGAATTTGATAATAATCACGTAACCATAATTCTTATCCTCTCCCGAGTCCATGCATACCAAATTTATCAAAAACAAACTTTGTTTGACCCCTCAATAACCCAATTCTTACTCTCAAGTTCCAAGCCCTAATACCCCAATTATCACCCTTAAACCCCACAAATTTAATGCTTAATCTACTAAAAGTCATCATAGAATCGAGTTTTAGGTTCAAGAACATTACGTCAATGTGATTCCCCTTGAATCCCTCTTCAAAATTCCTCGAAAAGCTCCAAGTCTGAACAAAAATGGTGGAAAATAACCCAAATTTCATGAAGTCTCTAATTTATACTTTCTGCCCCAAGGGTTTGCAACTGCGGACAATTCCACGCACCTGCGGTCCCAGGTGATCACCTGCGCATTCCACTTAAACACCAGTGTCCACATCTACGGCTCACCACTCGCACCTGCGGACTCGTAGGTGCGACCAAACTCCCGCATCTGCGCTAACTGCCTAGGACTCCATTTCCGCATCTGCGACACTACCTCCGCACCTGAGATCATCACACCTGCGGCTGCCCATCCACAGGTGCGACCACACCAGAAGACTTACACCAGCAGCCTTCTACTGTATTTTTCCAGCTTGCAAACTTCTATTAGCCATCCGAAATCAATCCAGAGGCCCTCAGGGCCTCAACAAACTATACCAACACATCACCTATCATCCAACGAACTTAGTCGAACCCTCGGAACACCCAAACCAACATCAAAACACCAAATTAACCCGAAATTCAAGCCTAAGGATTTCTAAACTTTTGAAATTTCCCAACGATACTGAAACCAAACAAACCACGTCCGAATGACCTGAAATTTTGCACACACATCACAAACGACACTACGAACCTATTCCAACTTCCGAAATTCCATTCCGACCTCGATAGCTAATTTTCCACTGCCGACAAAAAATTGCCAAAAATTTAATTTCGCCAATTCAAGCCTAATTCTACCACGAACCTCTGAATCACATTCTGAGCATGCTCCTAAGTCCCAAATCACCTAACGAAGCTACTTGAACCATAAAAACCAAATTTGACATTTCCAACTAAATAACCAACTTAAGAGATTAAGTGTCTCATTTCCACCCCGAACTCAAGCCAACCAATCCAACACAACATAAAAGAGTCGAACCACACATAATGAAGCAGAAATAGGGAAAATGGGGTTAAACTCTCGGAACGACCGACCGGGTCGTTACACTAATAGATAAAAAATGCTAATGAAACAAAAAAATAAGTGCTTATATGAAATGGGTATGAACATAGACGAAACAACAACGAATTTCACACTATAACAAGAATTACAATCAAACAGTAAGAAATAGAAAGTCAAAAACACGGAGGAAAAGATTAAGGTTTGAGTTTACCGAATTTGAGTGTCTGAACAACGGTGGCGTAGCAACGAATAGGCAGCGAGACATAACGGTACAGTGGTACGGCTCAAGCAAGCTTTTATTGTTGATTTTTATCGAAACCATAACTACGGAGAATTGTAGTGGTCAAAATCGACAACAAAACCTCGCTTGAGGCCAGTGTGAAGAGATAAACGGGAGGCAGTGGTTGTGGAAGTGAGGAGTCAGGCCGGCGATGAGGGTGAGGTGCGGCAGTGGTGGTGGCCAAAAAATTTATCGCCGGAGTTTCACGGTGAAATTTACATCAATAGGTAGGTCTTGAGGAACTCTATCCGTTGATGTAGGTATTTCAGTGTGGTGGTGGCCGGAGCTTCATGAATTTGGGGGAAAAGGTGGCGGCTAGGGTTTTCTAGATCTAAAATTCATGGATTTTGAGGGAGAATTAAAGGATTTGAGGCTTTGATTAGTGTTGGTAACGAAGAAAGGAAGGTTGGGTGAAGTTTTGGGGTGGATTGGAGGATGGCTAGCAGCGGCACTGTAACGACCCGACCGGTCGTTTTGAGCTCTAGTGCGTTGTTCAGCCATTTGAGGTCATGAGAAGCTTCGTTTCATGTGTTATGACTTGAAGGTGTGGTCGGTGTTGAACTTCGGGAAGTTTGGAGTCAAATTGGAAGGAAAATTCTCATTTCGTAAGGCTGAAGTTGGAAGAATTGACTATGATTAGAATTTTGAGTAAACGACCTTGGAATCAGGATCTGAAGGTTCCAGCAGGTTCGTATGATGATTTCGGACTTGGGCGTATGTCCGGATCGGGTTTTGGATAACCCGGGAGCGTTTCGGCGTATATTGTGAAAGTTAGTATTTTAGAATAATTTCATATGTTTGGGTTGGAAGGCATCTCAGTGTTATAGAGGTCCATTTGGGATTCTGAGTCTGGGAATAGCTCTGTATGGTGATTCTGGAGTTGGGAGCGTGATCGGAAGTAAATTCGGATGTCCGGAGGTCATTTTCAAGTCATTTGGCTAAAGATAGAAATTTGAAGGTTTTTGAGAAGTTTGACCGAGAGTTTGACTTTTTGATATCGGGGTCGGATTCCAATTCCGAAAGTTGGAGCAGGTCCGTAATATCGAATATGACTTGTGTGCAAAATTTGGGGTGTCTCGAATGTGATTTGATAGGTTTCGGCATCGGATGTAGAGTTTGAAATTTTAAAATTCATAAAGCTTGAATTGGAGTGAGATTCATGAAAAGAGTAGAATATGATTATTGTCTCCACATGGATTGAATTTAAATAATGCTCTAGTAATTCCTGGTTTAACTGCTATTCAATATGATCAAAACTTGATACAAATGACTACAAACTACGATTAACTATTAAAGTAAAGCAATTGACAATTGATGACAAAGAACTAGAGATTAACAGAGTTGGTTTCTTATCAATGTGAGAAATAAAGGTTTTGACTTTATAGGTGCAAGATTGTTATTCTAGATATGATACTGCTATATTTCACTCATGAGGTTCTATCGATTCTCATGAATTCAATAGGTGATTAGCTTATCAACGTTGTTTAATGTGATTTGAGGCCTTGAGCGAGTTTGTATCATGTTTTGGGACATGTTGGTATAATTGTGTTAAGGTCCCGAGGGCCTTGGCTTGATTTCGGAAGGTTAACAGAATGGATTTCGGACCAAAATAGCTGCTGAAAAATTCTGCAGCAAATCTGTTTTGGGACAGCAATTTATGCATCGAAGAGCTAACTTTGGAAGCGTATATATAGGAATATATAAGGAATCCGAAAATTTGCAAAACACAAAAGTTGTATATCTTGAAGTCTAGTTTTCAGAACACTAAACCATTTATCATTTGGACTTTTGTGAAAAACGTTATGACCGATTGAAGATGGCTGGTAGAGCAGTTTCGCTAGAATTTTCTGATGCATGGAGCCGACTTTAGAAGCTAATATCTCGGAATATATAAGGAGTTATATGGTGTAAAACATATCAAATTAAAGATCTTCGAGTCTAGTTTTAAATCTTCAAATTGTTTTTTATTTGTATATTTCTATAAGGAGTTATGGGTGTTTTAACAGAAGGTATTCAACAAGGGAAAATTGTAACAGGGTGTACAACCTGCACAGCACAAGCGCAAGGTACAACTCGATGAAGCATGGGCAGAGTGTTTTAAACACGAATTTTGGCCCATTTCTTTCATTTCTTTCATTTGGCTTGGATGATTTTGGAGAGATAAAGGATGGATTTTCCCCAAGCAACACAAGGTAAGTGATTTCTTCCTATTTTTGAGTTAAATATGTGATCTTACATGGATTTAGACATGGAAAATTTGTATAGATTTGGGATTTTTTGGGAAGACCTAGAACATGGAATTTTGGACTTTTACCATAAATTTGAGCATATAACAAATTGTATATTTGAGTTAGTAAAGTTATGGGTAGAATTTATCTTCGAGAAATTTTGGAATCCGGGCACGTGGGCCCGAGGGCATTTTGGTCAATTCTTTGAGCGGAGATGGGAGTTTATTTAATCTGAATTTCTAACAAATATTTGAGTATATTTTCATTGCTTTATCATTATTTAGATAGTTTGGGGGCGTTGCGCATCCATTGAAGTTGACATAGAGGGTTGGAAGCGGGGTATGAATCTTCCGAGCGAGGTGAGTCTCCTTTCTAACCTTGAAGAGGGAATTGTCCCCATAGGTGTTCTACGTGCGGTGTTTAATTGTTTTGGGGGCTACGTGTGTACAAAGTGACGAGAGTCCGTACGTAGCGACTATTATATCATGTCGGGTAGTTTTAGGACTCACGAGCATGCCATTACGTGTCTTATGTGTATCTTTAGCCAAACTTTGAGTTGCTTATTATCTTTGAACCAGTATGCTTATTATCTTTGAACTAGTATGCAAATGGTAGAGAGTTGCCTCTGAATTTCCAGTGAGTTAATCCTTGTTACAAGTATAGCCTCTACTGAGATTATTGATAAATCCGATATATATATGTGTGTATGTGTGTGTGTGTGTGTGTGTGTTAATTATGTATAAGAGTCAGCACTCGAGTATAAGAGTCAGCACTCGATCGAGTATAAGAGTCAGCACTCGAGTCGCAGGTATGATTCGCGATCGACGGAAGCTTTATGTTAATTATATATAAGAGTCAGCACTCGATTCGCAGGTATGATTCACGATCGAGGGAAGCTTTATGTTAATTATATATAAGAGTCAGCACTCGAGTCACAGGAATGATTCGCGATCGAGGGGAGCTTTATGTTAATTATGTATAAACGTGTCAGCACCCGAGTTGCAGGTATGATTCGCGAGGGGGGAAACTTTATGATTAATTTGTAAGAATGCACTTATGAGACGGGCCGTTTGATCCTCGGCAGTGCACAGTTTATTTTTATTGTTGGTTCGGGCCGAACGACCCTCGGCATATATATATATATATATATATATATATATATATATATATATATATATATATATATATATATATATATATACATATGACATACCCCTTGTGACTTAAATTGATTTAAGGATATAGATTGTTAAATAACTTCGTGGATAAGGACTTGATGGATATTTTGGGGAAAATGAAGGAGAAACTATTTATTCACTCATTTTTTTGAAATTACTCGGAATTATGTGCCTCGTGTATATATTTTGTTGCTTAGNGTGTGTGTGTGTTAATTATGTATAAGAGTCAGCACTCGAGTATAAGAGTCAGCACTCGATCGAGTATAAGAGTCAGCACTCGAGTCGCAGGTATGATTCGCGATCGACGGAAGCTTTATGTTAATTATATATAAGAGTCAGCACTCGATTCGCAGGTATGATTCACGATCGAGGGAAGCTTTATGTTAATTATATATAAGAGTCAGCACTCGAGTCACAGGAATGATTCGCGATCGAGGGGAGCTTTATGTTAATTATGTATAAACGTGTCAGCACCCGAGTTGCAGGTATGATTCGCGAGGGGGGAAACTTTATGATTAATTTGTAAGAATGCACTTATGAGACGGGCCGTTTGATCCTCGGCAGTGCACAGTTTATTTTTATTGTTGGTTCGGGCCGAACGACCCTCGGCATATATATATATATATATACATATATATACATATGACATACCCCTTGTGACTTAAATTGTTAAATTGATTTAAGGATATAGATTGTTAAATAACTTCGTGGATAAGGACTTGACAGATATTTGGGGAAAAATGAAGGAGAAACTACTTATTCACTCATTTTTTTGAAATTACTCGAAATTCTGTGCCTCATATATATATTTTGTTGCTTAACTGCCTTCACATGCCTACCGCTTTCATCATATTCTGTCCCATTTATATTATTGGACCTTAGTGAGTGTCAAGTCGACCTCTCGTCACTACTTCTTCGAGATTAGACAGGATACTCACTGGGTACATATATGTTTATGTAATCATGCTACACTTATTGTGCATTTTGTTGCACAGGTACCTTCATAGCACAGTGATTGACTTGGAGACTTATACGGGTTGTATTTATCCGGAGGCATTCCGCAGCTGACAGAGTTCCCCTCCTATGTATTTATACCTTATGTTGAGCCTTTGTCCAATTTGTTCCTCGGGCAAGCGATATATAATTGTATAAATTTTTAGAAGTTGCTCATGAACTTGTGACACCAGGTTCTAGGATATGTATTGGGATATAAGTGCTTAAGTGTAATCTTTTAAACCATTATTTTTAATTAACAGACTTTTATTTGGTTATTATGTAATGAAGTGAAAGAAAGTGTTTTCATAAATGTTTTTAAACGGAAAGTTATTTCGATAAGTTAATGTTTTTACTTGCCTGACCTTGTGTCTGGCGCCATCACGACCTTAGGGATTTTGGGTCGTGACAGGCACGCGGTGGAGCAGAGGCAGCGGCAGAAAGGTGAGGGAGAAGAGAGAAGCGAGGAGGCTAGGTTTAGGATTTGGGTTAAAATGAGGCAAAATTTCTGATTTTCTAGCTTTATATTTTAAATAAAAGATTAAATCAAGGCCATTGAATTGAATAAGATCTGATGGATAGGATTGACCCTCTGTGACTTAACCAAAACGACGTAGTTTGGGTATAAAACTACGTCGTTTAAACACTATCCTGTTAGCCATTTAGTTGGCATTGAAATTGCACTCTTAGCCACCTAACCATTTCAATTTTAGCCCATTTTCCCTTAACCCTACTTATTAAACTAAATTTACATAAAAAATTAATTAATTAAATAACTTATTCAAATCATCGATTAACTAGATTAATTCACCAATTGAACAGATAGTTAATTCCTAAATGCACAAATTAAGGAAGAACTATTTTTTTGGCATTTTCTTGATAGGAAATATGCAATTAAAGACAACAAAATAGAGAAAAATAATTAAAATAACAAAACACTAATGACTTTAGGAGATGTTAAAATAGTGCAAAAATTAGGTATTCACAGCTGCCCCTCTTTGCTCGAGAAGATAAAGATTTTTCTGAATGACATTGCTAATTTTTGCTCACATATCACTCCAATGAAAGTATTTTTTTTAAAGTTGACCGAACCTTGCTTTCGAGGTTGCATACATATCCTTGGCTATAAAGGAATCAGGTCAGTGTAGTTCTGGATCATTATGGTAGTTGGGACTACCAAACACTGGAGTTAAGACTGTTGATGTTGTTGTTGTTATAGTTACTATTACTTGTTTCTTGCTTATTACATCAAAAGAAAGAAAAAGAACTACATATATCTGCAAACTAAGAGTATAAAATTCCTATCTATGTGTCTTCTGGAGTCAAATCTTGATTCTTGACCTGCTCGCTTTTGTTGACCTTAGATTGGATCTTGATGGTCTTTAAACAAAATATTATGACTCTATCTTAGTCACTCGCTTTCCTGATCCGAAATTGAGAAGACAACTCTTGAGAAGCTCGGTTGCTGACACATTATCAAAGTTAACTTCAACTATCTTGCGATCGAAAGACTTCTTCCTTCTGATGATAATTGAAACTGCAAGCTTTTTTTCACAACATATGCTCTACTGCAGGGCCTGCAAAGTCATCAAAGACAAACAAAACGAACAAAATTTTCTGCCCTAGTTTGGCATTGAGAAATTTTTTTGAGTGATTGGGTAAAGCTACATATCAGCTTATTTTATTTGAAAGATGCAAAAATAAAACTAAAGGCTTCGAAAAGGATGTTCTTATATTAGGTGTAAAACTGATAAAGCTTGGACTTAGGAGGTTCATCCCTCATGGGTAGCATTGGAATGGCTGTAAGATTGAAGGACTCGAACAAGAATTGCGTCTCCTAGGATTAATGACTCATATTAGGAAAGTGTGTCTCCTATTAGAATGAACACGGTTGATTCAAGCAAGGAAGTGTGTCTCCTACGAGTGAGGTTGAAGGACTCGGATTAGGAAGTGCATCTCCTAGGAATAAAGGTTCATATTAGGAAGTGCGTCTCTTATTGGAATGACTCAAACTAAGAAGTGCATCTCCTACGAATGAGGTTAAAAGGCTTGGGCTAGGAAGTGCATCTCCTATGATTAATGGTTTAGATTAGGAAGTGTGTCTCCTATTGGAATAACTCAAACTAGGAAGTGCGTCTCCTATGAGTGAGGTTGAAAGACTTGGACTAGGAAATGCGTCTCCTAGGATTGGTGGTTAATGTTAGGAAGTGCGTCTCCTACTGGAATGACTCAAACTAGGAAATGTGTCTCCTACGAGTGAGGTTGAAAGACTTTGACTAGGAAGTGTGCCTCCTAGTATGGGTGGTTTAGATTAGGAAGTGTGTCTCCTATTGGAATGACTCAAACTAGGAAATGTGTCTCCTACGGGTGAGGTTGAAAGACTTAGACTAGGAAGTGCGTCTCCTAGGATGGGTGGTTTGGATTAGGAAGTGCATATCCTATTGGAATGACTCAAACTAGGAAGTGCATCTCCTTGAAAGACTCGGACTAGGAAGTGCATCTCCTAGGATTGGTAGTTTGGATTAGGAAGTGCGTCTCCTATTGGAATGACTCAACCTAGGAAGTGAGTCTCCTACGAATGAGGTTCAAAGGCGTAGACTAGGAAGTGCATCTCCTAGTATTGGTGATTTAGACTAGGAAGTGCGTCTCTATTGGAATGACTCAAACTGGGAAGTGCATCTCCTACGAATGAGGTTGAAAGACTCGGACCAGGAAGCGCGTCTCCTAGTATTGGTGGTTTGTATTAGGAAGTGCGTCTATTATTGGAATGACTCAAACTAGGAAGTGCATCTCCTACGAATGAGGTTGAAAGGTTTGAAGGGAATGTAACCAGGGGTTGGCATCCTGTATCATTGAGAAAGAATGTAACCAGGGGTTGGTGCCCTGTATCACTAAGATATAATGTAACCAGGGGTTGGCTCCCTGTATCACTAAGGGGTAATATAATCAAGGGTTGGCACCCAAACTAGGAAGTGTGTCTCCTACTAGTGAGGTTGAATGGCTTGGACTAGGAAGTACGTCTCCTAGGTTTGATGGTTCAAATTAGGAAGTGCGTCTCCTATTGAAATAACTCATACTAGGAAGTGCGTCTCCTACGAGTGAGGTTGTAATACTTGGAGGGAATGTAACCAGGGTTGGTGCCATGTATCGCTGAGAAAGAATGTAACCAGGGTTGGCGCCCTGTATCACTGAGAAAGAATGTAACCAAAGGTTGGCGCCCTGTATCACTAAGAAAGAAAGTAACCAGGGGTTGGCGCCATGTATCGGTGCGAAGGAATGTAACCAGGGGTGCACCCTGTATTACTAAGAGAGAATATGGCCAGGTATTGGCACCTTGTATCGCTGAGAGAATGTAACCAAGGGGCGGCGCCTCGTATTACTTAGAGAGAAAGTAACCAGGGGGTAGGATACTTTGTATTAAAGTGGAACCTCACTAAGGATTAGTGTACCTTAGGTTGGAAAATACAATTAGGGATTGGTGTACCCGATACTAAACATGCGACTAGGGACTAGTGTGCCCTATGTCAAAATGGAACCTCAACTAAGGATTGATGTACCTTATGTTGGAAAATGCAGTGGTTGATTATGTGATTATAGGCATATCTAGAAATAAAAAGAACAGACTTTGAAGAATTTACCTTTGGTGACATTCGTCTTTGAGAACTTCATTTCTACGCTACTTTGTTTCCTGCTTCAAACAAAGAAAGATTTGTGAGTTTTCAAAGTGGTAGTCGATTTGTGGCCTTGATGCCCTGAGTAGTATGAATTCGCAGCGACTTTCTGAAGATGAACTTATGCTTTCAGCGCAATACTTAGTTGCTCGGATAATCAGTATTTCTTTCTGGAGACCTTGGCTTTCTATCGTTTCCCTCGACTGTTTCGTACCAGGATGTCACACACCTTTTGGCGATTCTTTCTTTAAAAATCAAATTTGATTATCATGCGCCCGGTATCAGTTTGTGTCTGTGGTGCCATCAGCTTTACCCATGAAGCAAGTATTTCTTAGTGACCTTTTTGATTTCTTCGAAATGCTTTGTTTGGCTTATCAGAGAAAATTACAGTTGGATTTGTGGCTTTGACAATGTCGTGTATGCCCCACATAATTGGTTTTGCACTTCCGAGAAATGGTGACCAATTTTGTGGCCCTTTCTTTGTTGGATTTCTAAGCAAATAGACCAGCAAAGTTTTATCTTTGGAACTTCTGTTTGTATGAACCCTCATATCTTGTTTAACTTCAACACCTTATTGTGCATGTTGCTCCCTGGGTATGTCCGCTTTGATGTGCTAGGATAGACAGTTAGAAAGCCGATAACAGATTTTGAAATCATTTCTTATTTGTTTTGACAAAGACTGACTCAAAATAATAATGCACATGGACACAATGATGCAATGTAAAAAAGTGAGAAGGAATAGTATTTAACTGAAAACGGTGCTTTAGGGGGAAAGAAAGAATGGTACCTTTTGAATGTGGTAGCCAACTTGAATGATCATGATATGCATTTTGGACTGAGCAGCCATATATCCAGCCAATATATCCTTTCTTCTTGTTATTCCCTTTCGTCTTTGAAGTTAGCCTTTTTGGGCCAATCATTTGCATCAAATCACAACTCAGCTTTGACCAGCAGTGTCCCGAAAGGTTTTCACCAGCCAGCCTATCTCATTTATTTATCTCTACTCACCATCGCCTTAGAGTGCCCATGAGGGTTTCACCAATAAAACTCTCTCATTTTCATTCATTATCATTTTTTTCTTTTGTGCGAGCAACTTGACACTGTTCTATGTCATGTGAAAATTGTTTCTTATTGCACGTTTCTCTTGGAATTCTTAAAGACTAATTGGGGGGTCTTTATTCGGAAGACTTTTGGATAGGGTTAGAAAGAAAGGGTCACATTAAGGCTAAAAATAGACTCAAGATAATAGAGTTGTATATTTACAACTCATGGAATCGACTCTTCATAAAAACATAAAAAAAATGTTGCCCCAGTTTTAGATACTGGGGAATTTTTATTTTTGATTTGGTTAGACCGAACCCTAGTGTAGAGTTGCCTAAGTATCCTTTAAAAGAATCAAGTCAAACATAGTTCAAACTAACACGAAAGATTTCTTTGTTGTTTTGTTTTCAGTTTTCTTACTTCCTTTTCTCTTTTCTTTTTCTTCTCTTCTTTTGTTTTTAACTAAATTGTCCTAGCTCTTATTTTCTGGTGGCATGGATCTTCGAATTTTTTTTTTGATTCTATACTTGATTCCAAAAGAGGGGGGGTCAAACAAAAATAAAACAAGCTCAAACGGGGCGACGAAGGGTATAAAGTGTTTCGGTAGCAGAAAAAGGGCCTCTCAGCCTCAAGAATGCCAAAAATACTATTTCTTCTCAGGTTCGGCAGCGTTGGACAAAACCGTTTGTCAAGTTTATAGAAGCTAATATCATGTTAGCGACAAATGACCTTTGACAATTTGGAGCCATCTTTTCTTGGCCTTTGTCTTGATGTGGAATGATGCACTTCAGTATAGCTAATTCATTTTCAATTCCCTAGGATGCACCTTCTTTCAATTATCCTTAAGCCGGTATTCATGATAGTTTGAGCTAAACATCTTTAACCTCTACAGATACGATTGTTTTGGTTCCATGTGACACAGGCTTATCATCAAAGTTTCTTCAACCTCTTATTTATCCTCGGAGTGTTTTTTCTCAATTCAATTGAATATTAGACAAGCTTTCTAAAATCTAGCCGAAAACTCCGCATGCATGTCATGTCACTAAAATTGGCATGAAAAGAACTATATATGCAAAAGAACCATACACAATGGATTAAAATGACACAAAGCGGAAAGTTGAATTTTATTGATTAAAGGATATAGAGGTTTGATGACAGGACAAACAAATAACATCTGGATCACAACCTTGAAATAATCCAGATGATAGAAATTATGACAAATAAGTTACCAAGACTTCTTCCTGGAAAGGAGGGGAGTGGCTTTCCAATTATCAAGCTCAACATCTTAGTTACAAATTTGTGCATCGGCAACAAACATGACCTTCAACAATTTTGATTTCCTTGCATTCAGTGGACAAGTTCTTGATCTTTTCAGCAAATCATCGTAAATCATCTGAACACTGCGTGCTTGGTCATGACGTTTAGGGTGCCATTATCTTGGACCACAATCATCCCTTTTTGACTCAACATTGCTATTCCCTTTTTCAAAAGCTCGACAATCCTCAATGTTATGCCCCTGTACATTAGAATGGCACATGCACCGTACATCAGGGTCAAAACCTTTTGCATATGGATCAGTTTATACCATTGAAGCGGCTCAATCATGCCACAATGTTATAGCCTTTCAAACAAAGTTGTGTAGGATTCTACGATTGGCGTGAAAGTGTCTTTTTGCTTATGTTCCCTTTCGAACTCTTGTTTTGGACGAGGGTTATAAGGTGATTGAGAGCTCTGTTGTCGCGGACGAAGGTATGTTAAAGGTGGTTCCCGCATATATTGGTGATTGGATGGTTTGGCATAAGACTAAGCATTGAATGTTGCATACTGTGGAGCAACTGAGTATCATGGATCTGGAGGTTTTCCCCTTTGGCCTCTTTTTGCCCATGATGCCATCATGGCCTCCTCATCTTTCTTCTTTTGGTTAACAAGGTTGTCCGGATTATTTTGGATTTCTTGGGTGGCTTCTTTGAGAGCCGATTGACTTATAATTCGGCCAGTATTAAGGCCATTCTCAACCATTTCTCCAATCTTGATTGTATTAGCAAAAGGTTTGCCCATTGTGGACATCATATTTTGAAAATTCTCAGGATACTGAGCTTGAAGGAAGACAGTGATTAACTCATGGTCATACATGGGTGGCGTAACTCAAGATGCTTTCTCTCTCCACCTAACATCATACTCCCTGAAGCTTTCAGTCGGCTTTTTCTTCATACTGGCTAGGGAATTGCAATCTGGCGCAATATCAATGTTGTACTGAAATTGTTTGATGAAGACCCAGTCCATGTCGTCTCAAACATGCCAGTGAGAGATATCTTGGTCAATGAACCATTCAGAGGCTACCCCTACCAGGCTCTCCCCAAAATAAGTCATCAACAACTCTTCATTTCTTCCTGCAGCCCTCATCTAGTTACAGTACCTTTTCAAGTGAGCGATAGGGTCACCGTGTCTATCATATTTCTCAAATTTTGGGGTCTTGAACCCTTGTGGCAAATGGATGTGAGGGAACATGCATAGATCACTGAATGAAACACTTTTGTGACCACCTAGTCCTTGTATGTTCTTTATGTTCAGCTCAAGACTTTTCATTTTTCTGGCCAATTCATCTGGCTCACCCATCTTGGCAACCTTTTTTAGTTTCTACAGGTGACTCGTACTGAGAAGTCTGATTGTATGGAGCCGAGACCCTGAAATCCATGTTTGGAGAGTAGTATTGTCTATCATAAGCATGAGATTGTGGCTCACTATTTTGCCTCTTCATAAGAGGTGGTGTCAGAATTGTATACATAGGCGCACCAGACACGACGAGATGTGTGTTCCTAACCGATGCGGCAGAAGGCTACACATTAGAGGTACCAAGGCCGGCATGGAAGCTATAGTTTGGAACATACCCTGGTGGTAGAATGTGATCGCTCGTTGCATGGAGCGGTGGTTGAGTAGCCTGAGGTATGGTTGAATTTCCCTTAGAGGGACCCTGAGCTGGAGGCTGACCAGAGACCCAAGACTGATACACATCAGTTAGTTGATGTTTTAATCTTCTTACTTCCTTCGACTCTTGCTCAACCGATTGACCCTGAGGGTCATCACTGACCAACTCGATTTCATCATTGTTAGTCATTACTACCTTCCCCTTAGATCTGGTAAGGTAATGATGTGTTGCCAGTTGCACCACAAACCGACCACCTTAAGCTTACTATATAAGAGGCAACAAACATGTTAGGGTTAAACATTTTACAAATACGAATCACATGTAAATATGATATGCTCCTAACATTATCACCATCTCTAACAGGATTTTGGAAAGCTTCATTTTTCGTTTCGGCTTATTAAGTTGTTGCTTATTGACGCTCTTATTTATTCCTCTCTTTTTTTTGCTTTTTTTACACCTCGCCTTATTTTATAGCCGTTGAAAAATATTTTGATCGAACCTTTTGGGGGTTACCTACGTATCATGTCTCCGTATGAATCAAATCATTACATAGTTCAAGGACATGGCCATTTGTTTTTTTTTTATAAAAAAGTTACAAAACAAATTTTTCCTTTTTTTAAATGTACATAAAACAACATCTTTTTGGTTCGTTTTCAAATTTTCCTATAACAAAATATTTTTCATTGATTTTCCAGTTTTTCTTCTTTTTTTTTTGTTATAAGGCAAAGGAAAATTACATAAAGATACAACCTAAAAGAAAAATATTTAAACAAGACCGGATTTGACTCAAATAGACCTTTTTTTTAAAAATGAAATATAAAAAATAAAAGGCAAAACAACAAGACTCAAAACACCATAAGACTCTTACAGACTCGATGACTACAAATGAACAATCAAAGTGGAATGCCAACTAAAAGAAGACTCTGATCTCTGCAGGAGAATCGACCGGCATCATTGTAGTCAAGGTGCTTATTCTTGCGGCTGACCTCCCATATCATGGTATATGTGCTTCTAAGTCTGTGGCAATGTGGCATGCGAAGTTGGGCGCTACAGTAGAAAATTTCTCTCGGGTCAAACCCTAACAAGTCACACACCCTCGAGTGGTATAAGTAGCCACTTCATAGACCCTACTTCTAACATGCTCCTGGCTTTGACTTAAAAACTAGATTTGTCGCTCATGGTTATTGGCTATGCCCGATATATCTGCCTCGCGTTGTAATTCCAGATTCAGCTGGTTCTGGACCTTTGCTAGATCATTCTCTACCTGATTCTATAGCCCTGGACCGAGCCCTTAGATCATGGATTATAAGGTTGTAATGCATTTCTTCGTGCTTTGGAATGGCTACATGTTGCTGAGCAGCAACCCTTATTCTCTCTTGCTGAAGTTGTGCTTCAAGCGCTTGAACCTCATGTGTTAATCTGATTTTCTCCTCTTCAAACTCAATGCACTGCAAATCCATATTCACTTTGGTAATACTTATATCCATACGTAGAGCCCGGATGATAGATTCATAGCCTCTTGTTATTTCTTCCTCGACCTTCCCTACTCTTGTTCTAATTTCAGTCTCCCATTCTATCGTGCTCTTCAGAACTGTCTCTTTCCTGGATTCAAAAGCATCTTGGTCATAGAACCACTCAAAATATGCAGGGTCTAACTCCCCTCAATTCTGATCTTCCACCATAGTGTGAAATTCAAGCACCTTAATTTCATACCAAACTTGCTGAGCATAAACCTCGCGAACAGGATCCTCTAATGTTACCTCCCACGTGAATCTCTGCATGTGCTTCACCGTGGGCACTACCTGTTTTCGACCTAACTGGCGTAGGGCTCTCATAGGCACAAACGATTGAAAACCCCGAAGACCCGTCAAAATAAAAAACAAATGGTGGTAAGACCTGTATATGACTTCTTTTGGTGAGAACCAGTGGTAGTTCCATGTGATTTCAGTAGCGGTCAACTTTTGAAGATGCCCTCTCCATGCTTCGACTCCCTTTGGGAAGCTACTATCTTTAGTAAAATCTTCAAACCCATCTCTAAGCTCATTGTTTCTCCAATGAACACTAAAATTTACCCATGCGGGATGACTACGAAGGTACTCTAAAAACCATATTTGGAGTACGATGTTACAACCCTCAAATAAATCCTTTCCTTCCTGACAATTGGTCAGGGCACGGTAAATATCGGAAAATACCATAGGAATGATAGTGGTGTCCCTTCCATGATATAAAGTGGTGACTATGCCAGATAATCAACTATCAATATTTTTTTCATGCCTCGGGGAAACCATTATCCCTAGAAATGCCACTAGGAATGCTTTCCGCCTATGACTTTGCCAAGCTTTGTATCTAATTTTATTATCAAGCTCTTTTTCGTACTTTGAAAATCCACTTAGATACCCATACTTGTCGTACAGGAAATCCAATCGAATGTGCCCTCATTCCACACTTGTTATTTTATTTTGGTTGGTTGTCATCTGCTCAAGGAACTTACTACCAGTGATATCCCTTGGAGCCAAGGGTCTCTTATTCCGAAGCTCATGACCTAACCTTGTGTATCCAGCTAACTCCTCCAAAGTGGTAGTCATTTCAAACCCATTAAAACGGAATACGTTGTTATTAGGATCCCAGAAATGCACCAATGCCTCGATTAAGTCTCTTCTTGGTTGATCTCTATAATGTTCATAAAGTGACCCAGATGGTCCTTTATCTTTTTCTAATGCCCATATTTTTCCACCATTGTCTCAACAAACGGGATGTTTTATGCACAAGCCAAATCTGTGGCGGCTCGTCATCTTTTTGTCTTTTGTCAAATCTTCTTTTCATTGTATCCATATCGCACCTAAGTGGTAGAACATGAGGTTAGGACCGATGCAAGATTAGATACTACAAAAATCTCTGATACCTTGGGGCTTGACTCATGAAAGTTAGAAATGGCAATGTGGGACTCAAGTAACCAACCCTACCGTGTTTTCAAGTGAGGGTTTACTAAAATTGAGTGGACACTCTCGTTGGGAGATGATACAATTTTGAAAGATCAGTAAATTATTACCATAATGGTAAGACTTGACCGATTTGGACGGGGCTACGAACCATAAAAGGGTTACCTAGGTATCTTGCATAGGATCAGGAATCGAGTGTGCGTAGTTCGTATAAGAGACAAAACTAGACTATAAAGCCTTCTTACGAAAACGAACTTTTCGCACTTCCAAAGAAGCTTTTGGGGAAGGCCTAGCAAAATAGCCGAACATAGGGACAAAATGATGAAAGTTGACAAAATAAATAAAATGGCTATTTTTATGAAAACGGCCCTTTGATAATCCTGAGAGAGGCTTAAAGGTTGTCTTGACAAATACGACAAACATAGGGACAAATAATAAAAAGTAGACAAAAATAAAGAAAATGGCTATTGTTTCAAAAATGGCCCTTCGGTACTTCCGTGGAAGGTTTACGGTTGTCTCGGCAAAATAGCTAGACACGAGGGCCAAACAGTAAAAGGTGACCAAAAATAGCAATTTGTTTTTGAAAATTTTATGCACATGTGTAATTTTTATGTTTTTTTTTGGAAAAATGTGGGCTGAACCCGATGGAAGTTGCCTACGTATCTCACCGGGTAGTGAGAATCAAACACCGCGTAGTTCGATGAAATCGACTATATTTTTTTTTTTTTGAAAGTTAATCTTTACACCTCACGCCAGACTACTACAAAATCTTAGTAAAAAGGGATTATTTTTACTAAACTAGGAGAATGATTATTATTTTTAATTCCGCCCAACTATGTTTCTAAAGCAGGTCAACAATGCAAGCAAGTAAATGATGTTGCAAGTAGCACATAAACATGATGGTCTTAAAGAGGTACATGTCCTAAAACAGAATCCGGCCCCTGTGCCGAGCATTGCTAAGTCAAATGCACATGAAGTAAATAAAATGAACCAACTAGGTATATCCGGCATGAGGTTTGTTCTTCTAGGTTTAAATCCTAGTGGAGAAGGTATCTAGAATGGCTTACTCGAGCGGACAACTCGAGCCGAGGAGGGTCAGCATACCGGTAGCATTGCTTTACGGCTTAGCTGGTGGTGCTTCCTGCCTAAAACATGTGTGACTAAAATCCTTCACCGAGTGACAAGCACCTCTGTCACACCTCCTTTTTCACCACCGGATTAATGAAGGGTAATAAGGGAGTTTTTCCACTTTAAGTGACATTATTTGGATTTGGAATTTATTTTAGTTTTCAGAGTCGTCACCCGGATTTTTGACGATGTTCCGAGACACCATTTTATTTTAAAAATCCCAAACCGAGAAAATTTTGACTCTGTTTTAAGTTGTCTGCGACCAGAAATCCGAGTAAGGAATTCTGTTAACTGGGGAGAAGGTGTTAGGCATTCCCGAGTTATGTGGTTCTAGCACGGTCTCTTAACTATTAATATTTGGCGTGAATTGTCTGATTATTTACGTGTTTTAGCCTATTGTGCATTTAGCCTTTTCGACTTTTAGCCGCTTTGAATATTTATGGATTTATCTTAGGACAAGTCACGGCGGTGTGCACTTGTTGTTTTGGACACATGCAACCGCGTCACATGAAATGCACCCTCGATTGCAACATGTGATTTTAACATGGTTTGAAGTTAGGGTCGGGTCACATGAAATGCACACTCGAATGGGATTTATATGTCACACACATGCCACGGGAACCATACCCATGGCCACGATAATTTATGAGTTATTTCTTCCTAAAAAACTTTGAAATTACTTGGGACACAAATTATGAAATTTACTGCGGAGAGATGATGTGACCTAGTTGTTAAGCTAATGGACCAAGATACAGAGACGATTGGCATTTATCAAATTTGTCTGACAGAGAACGCATTTGGCCCATATTTTGCGGCAAATAGATCAATCCAACTTAATTCCAACAAAATTTCACGCGGCCTAATTAATAATTAGCTTAAAACTTTCTGCAACAATCCATTAATTACTACAAATATATTCTCAACGATGGATATGTCTCTAAGGGGTGATCCATTAGGTCTAGGGTCTAGTTTGTTTTAATAGGTAAGGTAAGTGGGTCGGGCAGGCGGGTCGTGGTTTTCGAACTGGGTTTGGGCCAAAAAATGGGCGGATTTTGGTAATTGGGCTGCCGAAAGTGCTTGGCCCAAATAGTTGCCTTTCCTTTCTCTCTTCAGCAAATAATTAAGCTTAAATTGCAGCCATTTTAACACCATATTCGTAAATTAAGCCTATTTTGTAAAATTAAGCTAATTATCGTTATTTTATATTAATTAACTAAGAATGCATGTGAAACTACTAAAGTGTTATTTGTTGTAATTTCAATGTATTAAGTCTATAATTTGATAAGTGATTAATTCCTACAAATGCAAATTAAATCTAAGATGGCATGATATGAAAATGTGACGACTTTTTTAATGATTTTTCTATAATTTAAAATATTAAATATGCGTGACATGCAACTAAATAAAGAAAAATTCCTAAAAATTCATAAAAAAATATTTTTGATTATTTTTTAGGAGTAACTTCCATGCGGGGCAAAAATTGAGTGTTCACAGCTGCCCCTCTTTGCTCGAGAACATGAATAGTTTTCGAGAAAAATAAAGTGAGAAACCACGAGCAATTTTTGCCCGTTTGGTACTCCATTTGGAAGCATTTTAAAAAAGTTTTGACCGAACCTTGCTTCAGAGGCTGCCTACATATCCTTGGCTATAAAGGAATCAGGTCGGTGTAGTTCTGGAAGTTTTGGTAGCTGGGATTACCGGAAAGATGTGATTTCACTGCTGTTGCTGCTGCTTACTGCTTGCTGAGCTCCTTATTACACCAAAATCAAAATGAAAAAAGACTAAACTAAACCTATCAACTACGAGTTACAAGGTTCCTATCCATGAGTCTTCTGAAGCTTGATCTTGAGTCTTGGCTGCTTTTTTATACAGACTTCGATCTGAATCTTGATGCTTGTTAGTTATAGGTGCTGGTTCAATCTTCTTTAGCTTTTTGGATCAAGAATGGACATGCATAGCTTGTGACTTCAATCTGTCTCGAGCACTCCACCTCTTTTCCGCTTATGTACTTTGGGGTTCAAATCTTTTCTTTTCTTATTTTCTTTTATTCTTTTGGTCGTCTCGAATCCATTGTCCTAAATTGTAATCTGCGCAAAATCAAAAACAAATGAACGGAATTTTCTGCCCCAGTTTTCACTAGAAAAATTTCGCGAGTTATTGTAATAAAAATCTATGCTACTTTATTATTGAAAGCAATGAAAAGCAGGGAATTGTGTACCCTGAGTGAATGTAGGCTAGGGGGTGGATACCCTATATCTCAAAGAAAGATCAACTAGGGGTTGGGGACCCTATGTTGCAAAATAAAATTAACTAGGGATTGTATACCCTATGTTGGAAAAGAAATCAATTAGGGAATGTATACCCTTAATTGGAAAAGAAAGCATCAATTAGGGAATGTATACCCTTAATTGGCATCGACTAGGGAGCATGTACGCCCATGTCGGGAAAAGAAAATCAATTAGGGAATGTATACCCTTAATTGGAAAAGAAAACATCAATTAGGGAATGTATACCCTTAATTGGAAAAGAAAAACATCAATTAGGGAATGTATACCCTTAATTGGAAAAAAACACATCAGTTAGGGAATGTATACCCTTAATGGAAAAAAAAAACATCAATTAGGGAATGTATACCCTTAATTGGAAAAGAAAGCATCAATTAGGGAATGTATACCTTTAATTGGATCGACTATGGAGCGTGTACACCCATGTCAGGAAAATAAAATCAATTAGGGAATGTATGCCCTTAATTGGAAAAGAAAACATCAATTAGGGAATGTATACCCTTAATTGGAAAAGAAAACATCAATTAGGGAATGTATACCCTTAATTGTAAAAGAAAGCATCAATTAAGGAATGTATACCCCTAATTGACATCGACTAGGGAGCGTGTACACCCATGCTGGGAAAAGAAAATCAATTAGGGAATGTATACCCTTAATTGGAAAAGAAAAACATCAATTAGGGAATGTATACCCTTAATTGGAAAAGCAAAAAACCAGTTAGGGAATGTATACCCTTAACTGGAAAGGCAAACCATCAATTAGGGAATGTATACCCTTAATTGACAAAGGAAACATCAATTAGGGGATGTATACCCTTAATTGGCATCGAATTGGGAGCGTGCACACCCATGTCGGGAAAAGAAAATCAATTAGGGAATGTATACCCTTAATTGGAAAAGAAAAACATCAATTAGGGAATGTATACCCTTAATTGGAAAAGCAAAACATCAGTTAGGGAATGTATACCCTTAACTGGAAAAGCAAAATATCAATTAGAGAATGTATACCCTTAATTGAAAAAGTGAAACATCAATTAGGGAATGTATACCCTTAATTGGCATCGACTAGGGAGCATGTACACCCATGTCGGGAAAAGGTGTAGTTGGGGATTGGAGGCCCATACTACTTTGAGTCATATTCAACTTCAATTTTTCTCTTTTTTTTTTCTTTTATCTTTCTTTCTTTTTTATTTTTTATTTTAGGCTTGCGGGAAATGATTTTTGGAGGAAACTTCCCTTTCTTTGGAGTCAACGCTGCAGAACTCCTCCTAGCTCTTGCGCAATTCCTGTTGGTTGCACCTGCTTTTTGCATGGTTGCTTTTGCACCTGTTTCCTATTTTCAAACAAAGAACAATTTATTAGTTTGAAACGGTGGTTGGTTTTGCGGCCTTGATTATTTCAAGCTGCTTGATCTCAGCCCCTTTGACGAAGATCTCAACCGCTTGCTTATTTGCTGGGGATTGGGTTTCGTTTCCAAAACCGGGGACCTTCGCTTATCAGATTTTTCCGTGGTGACCGGTCACGTGGGACCCAACATTTCAAATTTATTCTACCTTTGTAGGCCTTTCACTTCCTTTTCTTTTTGGATTTCCGGAGTATCGGGGAGGAACTTTTGGTCCTTCAAATTATGCTGCAACGGTTAGTCTCGTGGGACTTAAACCTTTTCAACTTTATTTCGCCTTCATCGGCTTTTCATTTTTGATTTTTCCCTCAACTTTAGCCTTAGGGAATTTGGAGTATTTTGGCTTTTCAGACCTTCCCGATATGGTTAGCCACGTGGGACTCAACTTTTTAACTTCATTCGTCTTTATAGGCACTTCAATTTGATTTTCTCCTTTCAAGGGTTTTGAGTTTGAAGCATCAGCCGCTATGGCCAGTCGAGATCGACTTGATGCCCTTAACGAGGCTGTGTGCCTTTTGCATATTAGCCCGTGTAAAATGAGATCCCTGTAAATCAATCTTGCCATCCTTTCTTTGTCTTAGTTTCAGAACAGAGTTAGACCGAAAGGGATTCAAAAGACAATAAATGACAGAATGGATAATAAATTTAAACGAGAGGTATCCCTTTCGGGGAAAGGAAGGAAGGACTTATCTGGAGTGCATGCGGACATAAATGAAAATGACATGCCTTTTGGACTGGATTCCTGATCCGTGTAAACCGTCCGACTCGCAGAAATTCATCAGTACTATCACCTCGAGATTGAGAAACCTTGCCCCGGACTATGTTCATGTTAGAGACCCATTATCCTTTTCGATCAGTGGCACCCTTTGCGGGTTTTCACCAACTAACCTCTCTCATTTCTCTTCTCACCATTGCCTTGTAGTGCTCTTTGCGAGTTTTTACTAACAAGACTCTCTCATTTTTAATTTCTCTGCTTACCGTCGCCTCACGGTGCCCGTGTGGGTTTTCATCGATAAGACTCTCTCATTTTATTTCTCTCATTTGCTTGCATCAGATCCAAATGACTGTATCCCCCAATTTGGACATCTTTGCCGATTGATCAAAAGGACTTGAACAGGCTTTTGGGTGAAGGAATTTATATTTGAATTACAACTTTGGAACCTCCCATATAACATCTGCCCCAACTTAAACTCTTGGGGAAATGGGGAATTTTATTTTGGTGTGGTTGAACCCCAGGGAGAGGCTGCTTACGTATCCTTTTGGAATCAAGTCAAAGGTAGCTCAGGGAAACATTTTGTTTTTTTTTTTTTTCTGTTTTGTTTTGTTTTCTCTTTCTTTTGCTTTTTTTTCATTTCCTTTTTGTCTTTTCTTCTTTGATTTTTTTTTCTTTTTTTTTCATTTCATCATTTTTTGTTTCTTTTTCCTCTTTCTTTTTCATTTTTTTTTTCATTTTTCAACATTTTGTTTTTGTTTTTCAATAACACTTTCGGGTTCCAAAGAGGGTAATCAAAAAGAGTAACCGACTCAAAGGGTTTGCAAAAGGGTTAATGGTGTTTGGGTAGCGAGAATGAAATCCTTCGTCATCCCAACCGGAGAACATTTGAAAATATATGGAGGATCAAACATAGTACCTTCTGACTGCACCTGCGTTGGCAGTTGGTTCAGGGAAATTTTCTTCGATGTACCCCAAGTACAAACGCACTCTTTTGGCAGTACTCTTGTAGTAATTTATGGACTTTCCCATTCTGAACAAATTTTCCTTTGGTTGTTCCGATTCATTGTTTTATTTCCTCGACCAAACTTTATTTGCATTCGGATTATTGATTCATCATTTCGAAGTCTGACAAGGTTTTAGGATCTTTTGACTGCATCTGCGTTGATAGTTGTTTCAGGGACATTTCTTTGATGTACCCCAAGTACAAACGCACTCATTTGGCAGTACTCTTGTTGCAATGCATGGACTTTCCAATCTGGACCAATTTTTGTTTTGTTGTTCTGATTCATTGTTTTATTTCCTTAGCCTAACTTCATTCGCATTTTGGTTCTTGATTCATTATTTCGAAGTCTAACAGTGTTTTAGGATCTGGGCATGAAGTCCGCAAGCATGTCATGTTATTGAAATCTGCATTTAAACAGAACTGAAAGCAGAGCAAGAAAAGAGACATTCTTAGAAAAAGAAATATGAATTCCATTTGATTTTTTTTGTTTTTTTTTTATTTTTGATGATTTTTTTTAAAAAAAAGATAGAAGAGTTTACATCGGAAAGTAAGACAATAAAGTAAAACATTCGGATCACACCTTGAGATAATCCGGATGCAGAGAGGATAGCAAGATTGGCTACCGAGACTCCCATCTGATGGGGGAACTTTCAGGCTTGGCGACCGTTTTTGGCTTTTCTTCTGTCTCGGCAATGGCTGCAATGGCCTTCAGTGCCGGATCAAATTCTTCATCTTCACAAATCATTCCAGCCACCAGCCCAGTGTGAGCAGGCAGGGGATTGTTCATCATATTAGGGTCATCTTCATCCCTAAGCACTATGCCTGGACCTCGATGAGATCTTCCACTGCTCTTTTGAGAGTTCAACAATCTTCAGTGTCATGCCCCATGGCTCCAGAGTGGTATTCACATCTAGCATCAGCCCAGTGCGAGGGGGACTCGGGGTTCAGCCGGTTTGGGTCCACTGGCTGCAACAGACCTATCCTGACCAACTTTTGGAGTAAGCTAGAGTAGGATTCACCAATAGGGGTGAACTGATTCTTTTTGAAAGGCTCTCTTGGGAGAGGATTGTATTGGGAAACATTTGATTGGGGGTTATATGGAGCTTGGAAAAGATGCGCATTTCTGGGAAGTGGAGCTCGGTTTTGGGTATAATTTTGTGGTCACGTATAAGATTGCACGCTCATCATCGCATAGGAAGGAGGTGCCATGGCATATGCAACATCATCTTGATAGGGATAATATTGTTGTGGGAAGTTAGGAAGCATGTATGATTGGTTGAATGCCCTGTGGGCCCCCTCCGAGCTCAAAGCCATCATAGCGCTCTCTTCTATCTCGTTTCTGTTCATCAAACCCTCCGAACCATTCTGAACGGCCTGTGATGCAACCTTAACAGCATCTTGACTCAAGATTCGGCCCGTTTCCAAACCATTTTCTACCATATCCCCAATTTGATAGCCTCGACGAACGTTCTACCCATAGCAGACATCATGTTCTGGAAGTAGTCCGCCTCTTGGGACAGTAGGAAGACCGTAACCATCTCTTCTTCATCCATTGGAGGCTTTACCCTGACAGCTTGCTCACGCCATTTGACAGCATATTCGCGAAATCTTTCCGCAGTTTTCTTTTTCAAATTAGATAAAGAGTTCCTGTCGGGAGCGATGTCTACATTATACTGGAACTGGCGGACAAAGTCTCGGGCTAAATCGTCCCACACATGCCAATGGGTAATTTCTTGATCCATATACCATTCAGCAGCGATTCCGGTGAGGCTTTCTCCGAAGTAGGCCATTAGCAACTCCTCTTTTCCACCAGTATCCCTCAGCTGGTTACAATATCGTTTCAAGTGAGCCATCGAGTCTCCGTTCCCGTCATATTTTTTAAACTTTGGCGTCTTGAAACCAACTGCCAGGTGAACATGTGGAAACATGCATAAATCGGAGTAGGAGAGACTCTTCTGACCACTCAAACCCTGTATGTTCTTTAAGCTTTGCTCTAGGCTTCTCATCTTCCGAGCCATTTCTGCCTACTCAGGGTTTCTCATTGTTCTTTGATGACCCATGGGAGACTCATATTGCGAGTGCTGAGGGCATGGGTTTGGCCTGGGCACTGTTGGATGTGCTGTAGTGGAGGCTGGTGGTGCAGCGAACATTGCTGGATGTGACCTTGAATCCGGCGCCTGGGGGTGATCCACACAAGGCATTCCGGGGCCATTAGGCTGCATTAAAGGGCACCCATATGGGATGAGTCGGTTGGGAACAAGGATGTTCGAAAGCCCATCTGAACCGGTAATCCACTCAGGAAAATCAAGGATTACACTTGGCGGTAGACCAGGCGTCCCACATTTCCAACATGCAGCCACGCAACATTCTATTTTCTTCAGCAGTTGCTGATTCCGACTGCGGAATAGCCGATGACGGGCTATCCTTGGGACCGATGATTGGTAGATTTGTTGTGGAGGCCATCTCTACTTTTAGAATTTGTGAAGGATGGGAAACCGGACTACCAACAAAACCAACCACCAAAACCTGGATAATTTCTACTCCAAACAACCTTGTTAGTTTTGAGACATTTAACATATAGGAAATCGCACGTTGGGATGCAATGCACCTAACAGTTAAACGCTTCTACCATGTGTTTGAACGGTTGCATGTTTCATCCCGGCTTCTAAATGTCCCTTTCAATTTTATCTCTCCCTCTTCTTAATTTTTTTTATCTCGGTTTCTTTTTCTTTTTCTTTTTGTTATTGTCGTTCTTTGTTTTTCTCGGTTATTTTTATCACTCTTTTTTATTCTCTCTTTTTTTTCACTTTCTTTTCACTCTTTTCTTTATTTTTTGCTCAATTTTTCTCTCTTTCTCTTTTATTCACTTTGTTCATGGCTATGATCGAATCCGATGGGGATTGCCTACGTATCATGACACCGCATGAATCAGATCTTGCATAGTTCAGGAAGATTGCAAATGGAGTAAATAAAGCTAATTCTTTTTTGAATTTCGTTTATTTCATTTTTGAATTTTTTTTTTAAAAGAAGATAGAAAATATTTTTGGCTCTTTTTTTTTTTTTTTGATGTTTTGATTGAAATGTTTGAAAGAAAGACTTCTACAAAGCAAGAAAATATTTTTGGATTTTGATTTGACTTTTTCTTTTTCTTTTTTTGAACTTTTGGGGAAACTAATTCAAGATAAAGGAAACCTGTATTTTTGGATTTTCATTTTTGATTTTTTTTTTTGAATTTAAGGGAAAAAAGACTTTTTTTAAAATGGTGGAAATATATTTTTTTTAATGAAAGACTTCTAAAAACTCTTTTCTTCTGTTTTGAACTTTGAGAATTTCAAACGTAAGAAGAAAATATTTTTTGTTGAATTTCATCTTTTCTCATCCTTTTTTTTCTTTATTTTAAGAATAAAGAAAACACTTTTAGATTTCGGATATTGCTCTACATTTTCAAAAGAGGAATTCTTAAAGAAAGACAGATTTTTTTTTTGGATTTTTGTTTTCTAAAATTTTTGTTTCTTTTGGAAAAATATTTCTGAAAGAGGGAAAATATTTTATTTTGGATTTTGATTGATTATTTTACTTAGTTTTTTTTGTTTTGAATAAAAGCTTTCAAATAAGGAAATATTTTTTTTGGATTTTTTAAAATTTATTTTAAAATCTCTTCTTTTTTTCATTTTGGGATTTTCAGGAAGGTAAATATTTTTGGGATTTTTTTAAAAATTGGAGTCTCAAAGAAAGACGTTTCTAAAGAAGGAAAACTATTTACGAGTTTTTTTTTTTTGAAAATTTTTGAAAATAAGAAGGTAGAAAATATTTTTTGGTATTTTGATTTGATTTGACTTTTTTTTTTTCGAATGAAAAATATTTTTGGGTTCTAAAACTTTTTTTTTCTTTTTATCTTTTATTTGTTTGGAATTTCCTAAGAAAATACTCCTAAAGAAGGAATTAAACGAAAATATCTTCTTCTTTTTTGGGATTTTCTTTTTAATATTATTGGGGAGGAATTATTGAAAAATATTTTTGGATTTTTGAAAATTGGGGAAAATAAAAAGGTATAAAATATTTTTGGGATTTTTTTTTTAAAAAATTGGGGGCCGGAACCGATGAGGTTTGCCTACGTATCTCACATCCGGTGAGAATAAGACCCGCGTAGTTCTGCAAGTTTTGATAGAACTGGGGAATATGACTTTTGAGAATATTCATTTATTTCCTATCTTTTAAACAGAGTTTCAGGATTNCTGTCCTAGACGGACCCAACCCCTGTGTTGAGTCCCCTAAGTCAAATGCGCGTGATGCAAATAAGCGTTCCTACTAGGGATCTGACATGAGGTTTTGTTATTCTAGGTTTGAATCCTGAAGTTTTGTTCTAGACCTTGCTTACCCGAGCGGACAGCTCGAGCCGAGGTCGGGGCAGCGTATCGGGAATACAGAAGCTTCACCGGCTTTGCAACTTGTCCGTACCTCGTTCTAAAATTTGGATGACTCTAACAGAAAAGAAGTCACACGAAGTGCACACTTCCCAGATGATTTAGAATACCCAAAGAGACGAAGGGTTTCAGCATAGTCTATATGAAATTCAAATAATATCAAAGCGGTAAAAACGACAATTAGCACATTAGGTTTAAACACATAAAATCAGATAATGAAAGCCAAAATATAACCGTTATATAAGCTCGAATTCGTGAACCCTGAACCAGAGATTCTGGGTTCGATCCCCAGCAGAGTCGCCAGAGTTTTCACACCTCTTTTTTCACTACCCCTGGTAAATAAAGGGTAATAAGGGAGTTTTTTCCAATTAAAGTGACATTATTCGGATTTGGGATTTATTTTAGTTTTCAGAGTCGCCACTCGGATTTTTGACGATGCTCCGGGACACCATTTTATTTTAAAATCCCAAACCGAGGAAATTTTGACTCTGTTTTAATTTGTCTGCGAACCAGAAATCCGAGTAAAGAACTCTGTTAACCCGGGAGAAGGTGTTAGGCATTCCCGCGTTCCGTGGTTCTAGCACGGTCGCTTAACTATTAATATTTGTCCTAAATTATCTGATTATTTATGTATTTTAACCTATTGTGCATTTAGCCTTTTTAATTTTTAACCGATTTTAATATTCTATGGATTTATCTTGAAACAAGTCACGATGGAGTGCACTTATTTGTTTTTGGACACATTACAACTGCGCCGCATGAAATGCACCCGCAATTACAACGTGTGATTTTTATTATTGTTTTGAGTTAGAGTCGGGGACATGAGTTGCCGCACCCGAGTGTAGATTACATAGTTATGGATATGGTCATGACGGTTAAAAGGCCTATTTGACGCGATACTTAATTATTCTCTATGTTTTGTGATTTTTATCTAAAAGATGTGTTTTCTTAAACTTACGAGCTATGTATATAAGCCAATTCAGATATTTATGGATTTATCTTAGGACAAGTCACGACGGTGTGCACTTGTTATTTTCGACACATGCAACCGCGTCACATGAAATGCACCCGCGATTGCAACATGTGATTTTAATATGGTTTGAAGTTAGGTTCGGGTCACATGAAATGCACACTCGAATGAGATTTATGTGTCACAAACATGCTACGGGAACCATACCCATAGCCACGATAATTTATGAGTTATTTCTTCCAAAAAACTTTGAAATTACTTGGGACACAAATTATGAAATTTACTGCGGAGAGATGATGTGACCTAGTTGTTAAGCTAATGGACCAAGATACAGTGACTATTGGCATTTATCAAATTGGTCTGACAGAGAACGCATTTGGCCCATATTTTGCGGCAAATAGATCAATCCAACTTAATTACAAAAAAATTTCACGCAGCCTAATTAATAATTGGCTTAAAACTTTCTGCGACAATCCATTAATTACTAAAGATATATTCTCAAATCACAAACTAAATAAGTCTTAAAATGAAACCAATATGAGCACCGAAACATATGGATAGAACTTTATGAGCAAAAAAGATATAAAAATGATTAAGGAAGTTGCATTAAAGAAACATATATTTTTTGCTTATCAAACACTTTTAATCAAATGAAACACACACAGCTAGTACCAACATAAGTGAATTCCAAACCATTATATCACGGATAAGCCAAAGAACAACAATAATTTTATACTAAAACATATATGAGAATAGTTTTATGAAGAAACATACCTCGTCGTGCAAGGTTCGAGTTTTTTTTAGGATTCATACAACCATCAATTACTTTACTCGTTCAGTGAAAATTAGCAAGGAAAATGCCAAATATATTTCAACCATAAACACCAACATCAATATAAATGTATCGTACAGAACTTTATACTCTAATCGAATCAAAACATATTAGAATCAATGATAACATAGATTAACCACCGAAGATAGACACACAATTTCACATGCTCAACAATATATCATACAGATTCCATTGATAGAAAGTGAAATTACATAGTTGTATGGGTGAGTAATACCTTGAAATAGAGAATGTGCACGAGGAAAAGAAGAGCAGGTAGTATGGAGCTAAGCTTCAGCAACAGAAAACAGTGATTTATACTTGAACAACACTTGAAGACACCCAGGGAACGATATTTAAAGTTTAGAACTTCCAACAATCCATTAGCACTAAGATCTTTAACGAAACCTCAATTTTTCAGTCAATGAAGTCCAGCCAAATCAATTTGACCTTAGGGAATTGCAAAAAGCAGATTCGGCGGACGTGGTTGACGACACCTGTGCGCTGAACGAGAGAGAGAGTGTTTGTTTTGATCTCAAAGAAGGAAGGTCCATTCTCTTCAAGGGAAATGGAGCTTTGGGAGGCGACACTCAGGGATATAGGAGAAGGATATGTTTTTTTTCTATTTTTTGAGAAGGCTGCTGGGTTTATCAAAAACGGGGAGTGTCTCGATTCTCTGTTGAAGATGAAGAGGGGGGG
>ML374643.1:72628-103055 GCA_005239525.1 Nicotiana knightiana | reverse complement strand
TTATTCATTCTGTATAATCAAAAAGAAGGAAGTGACAAAATAGGTTAAAGTGGCTGGACAGTTACCAAGGAGGCACCAAAATCTCCTACCTTTATATTCATTCTGAAATTCTTTCATAGATAACTAATTGAATCTCACTTATCCAATGCAAAGTGATAATGTCGGAGAGCCCAAATACTGTGATGGCGTGGTTACACGATTTGTCACCAGAAACCAAATCCTGTAATCGTGTGAACGAAGTAAGTATTCTCATAGAACGATGAACTCGTGAGATGGTGGTTGAATACACCTCAAAATGATGAATTAAGAAGAACTGGCAATAAAACCAGGTTCTGATTTCTATGCTCTTCCGAATTTAATTTTTTATCCTATGTGATTTATGAAATCCAATTTCTACAAATGTTAGAGTAGATATGCATTACATGATGATCTCAAAATATATTCGATTTGCATGTTTTGATGATTAGGAATAACATATTATTAAATGTTAGTTTTGTTATTCCTTTTATCAAATGAAAATGATTTGTTGATATACAATCTGATTAGCGAATAATATGAAATACTATTTTCAAGATCGTAAGATATGAATTAGGCTTACACTAATATTTGAAACTATTTTTGAAATCATGAATATGACATGTAAAGATGAACATATATGTGTTTGATCAGAGAAACATATCAAACTGCTTAAAGTGTTATAATGGTTTAGTTGGAAAATCATTTGAAAAAGGAATTGAAATTCTCGTGATTTTCTATACCCGTTATGGAGAATAAAATCTTCGTGATTTTCTATTCCTGCTTCGAGATCAAAATCTGCATGATTTTTTACTCGTTAGTTGAGATTAAAGTCTTCGTGACTTTCTACTCATTTGTCGGAAATTAAAGTCTAAGTGACTTTATACTCATTTTGGAGATTAAAATCTTAGTGATTTTTTACTTCAATTTATTATTCGATTTGAAGATTAAAAACTTCATCGTTTATTAAATTTGATTGTCACATATTACTTGGTTTGAAGATTAAAAAAATTTCACCGTTATTAGATCCGGTATCAGATATTACTCGGTTAAAAGATTAAAAAACTTCATCGTTTATTAGTTTTGATTGTGTGAGATTGGTTCGAAGATTAAAAACTTCACCATTTATTTTGGCTCTATCGTGACACAAACAACAGTTGTTGTGGTTGGCTCTACAAAGTAGAAGGGGCGATGAATGTGAGTCTCCTTTTGAAGAAATATGTTTGGAATATGGTATTATTCATCAAACGACAGTCCCTTAGTCACTGCAATCTAATGAAATTGCGGAAAGAAAGAATAAAGCGTCAAAGGAGACGATGAATGCCTAGTTGATAAGTTCTGGTGTACCCAAAACTTGTGGGGAAAAGCTATGCTTACAGCTAACCGAATACTCAGTCGAGTTTCCCATAGCAAGACGCAATCAATTCCATATGAAAATGGAATGGAAGGAAGCTTAACTTAAATATTTTAAAGTACGGGGGTACTTAGTTATAGTGCAAGTTCCTAAACCCGAAAGGGTATCGGACCAGAAATTATTGAGTGCGTTTTCATAAGATATGCAACAAATAGTAAGACATATAATTTTCTGGTTCATAAATCAGAAAATCCTAACATTCATATTACTACGGTAATCGAATCAAATAATGCTGAATTCTTTGAGAATATTTATCCGTATAAAACGGAATGTGAGTCGTCTAGTGAAATATCTAAACGACCTCGAGAAGAAGCAAAGTAAAGTATACCTAATGAGGTGAATCCAAGACGTAGTAAACGTCAAAAGACAACTACTTCCTTTGGACCAGATTTTCTGACATTCTTGTTAGAAAATGAGATTCAAACTTTGGAAGAAGTTATGTCTTCCTCGGAAAGAAGCATTCAATAGTGAGTCAGAATCCATATTAAGTAATCATACTAGGGAAAATGGTTGATCTTCCTCTAGGAAATAAACCTTTGGGTTCTAAGTGGACTTTCAGAAGGAAAATGAAAGTTGATGGTACTATTGACAGATAGTTGGCAAGATTAGTTGCCAAATGGTTTAGACAATGAGAATGTCTTGACTATGTTGATATACACTCATCGTTTACGAGTATTGTGTACATATGAATGTTATTAGCATTGGCTACAGTATACGGCCTTGAAATCCATCAAATAGACATAAAGACAACCTTCTTAAATGGAGATTTAGAGGAAGAAGTTTATATGGAACAACCTGTGGTTCCTGGAAAAGAAAGAAGATGCGTCGACTTGTTAAATCACTTTACGGACTAAAACAAGCACCCAAACAATAACATGTGAAATTTGACCAATTAATATTGTCAAGTGGATAACTAATAATAGAAAAGGCATATGATATTTGAAATATGGGGTCATTTAGCTTATGCATGACAAAAGTCAATATTAAACATGATGTCTATATTCCCACAAATAGTGAAAATCAATATAGTTGTCGATAACTCATTATTTGTTCAGTCTTAGTGAAGACTAGTTTAGTGAAACTACCAATTCGAAAATTGGTCACTTGCCTTTCTTGAAAGGTTGTTTTTTCTTGAAAATTTATATTGTTTAGCTCGTTTATGAAAGGAAGTCACTTTGAAGGTTGCGACTTTTCATGAAAAGTACATTTGCATGTTTTGTATAATCATTCATGAATGGACGTATTAATACGTTGGTCTATAATGAGGTGAACCAACAGATGAACATGGCGAAAATCCATTGCAAGTTGGATTTGTTTCATGAATGAAGGTGCTATAATTTGCATATCATATAGAATTATGAATAAATAGCATACGAATGCTTGAAAATGGCAGAGTGATTGCTAAATGTGTTAGATATTAAAAGGTTGTGGCCACAACTTTCATGTTCCTTCATAACGCAACTCATTCTCGTGATGAAGACAATTTTCAAAAATCAAGGTAAAGCATTAAGGCTTTTTGATGAGTCAATAAAGCATAAAGTGTTTTAATGATTTGCTAAGTCTGGAAGGACATGACTAGATAGTGTATCTATATTGATTACACGTTTAGAAATCACCTATGTGAGTGTGAAGTGTACGCCGCTTTAAGGAGAATGAAAGTAAATGCCCATTCTCTAAGAACTCATGAAACCAGGCGGTGTTCATGGCTGAAACAAACACAACCGTGAGAACCAAAGACGGTTAAGGATTTATTGTGTGACTTGTGGTTGTCTAGGTATACACCAAAGCTCGACGGTTTAAAAATATCAAATCTACCGATTGACCGAGTATATCCAACATAAGTTCATCACGGAAAGTTCAAAGGGAAACCTACTTATCGAGATGCGATTAATTCTTAATTGCGAATCACATAGTATTTTCATGCATGTATTTCCACATATGTCCATTCCCCATTCATGTGGGGCATTGTTGCGTTTTTATTAAGGAGTGTGAATGAGAAATTGAAGAGGTACCTCTTGGATTGCACCTCTTTATCTCACCCTTTCATTGTCTATAAATTTAGAGGCTTGGTCTCACTTTTTATATATGGAAAATCTGAAATCATCTCCCCTCTTTTCTACTTTGTTGCATTATTTTCTAAATAAATATAAGTGTCAAGTGTGATTTTCTCCGTTTGTTGAGTTCGCTGAAGTTCTGTGATTTAAAGTGTCGCTATCACTGAATAGTTATTCTGTTCTATCCTGGGAGGAATTAATCCGTATACCCTGGGCAACAGTGATGAGATTAAATTCCTTAAGGACACACTGTGAATTCAGAGGGCTCAGAATTATTTTATGATTTGATTATTGAACTAACGTTTGTTTGCTTCTCTGATTTTCTGACTTTGAATACAGTAATACCAACAACTCATTGGTACTCTAAGCTCATGAGATATCTTGGATTCTTCAAGCAATCGAAGGGTATTGTGTTAGGGTGCAATAGCGAAAAGGCGATAGTTATATCAAAGGACATGCGAAAAAACCTGGTTCCTCCACTCTATGGTACTGATTGCTTGCATATAGAATTTGAAAATGATGCAGAGAAATACTCAGTTTTGGACGTTCTTGATAGTTTGCTTTGGATTTCTCCTTAATTGGACACCCTATGTTATCTTCGAGGTCGTCCAAGCTTGAAGAGCACCCTGAAGTTTATACATGAAGATGCATCAGATGAAGAGGAGAAAACATGTTGTGCATCTCTACCTTTGAAATGTTGGAGGCATAAGCTAAAGGAAGTCAAAATGGAAAACTTTACACGTTCGGAGCAACAGGAGCTGTGAAATTATCTTTTCCCAAGAAATACAACCTTTGAGTCCAAGATTTCACTTCAATAAATTTACTTTATGCAGAAGTTTCATGATTTCTTGTGTCTAGTTGCATACATACACCATATGTTTTGACCTTTTATTCTTCTCAAACTTTTAAAGCAAAGTTATTTTCTAGCTTGATTGATTCTACATCGCTCCGTCTACATAGTTAAAAGGGCAGCAAAAGAGTGTAGTATTGCTACATTGTGACTTTCTTTTAAATCTTAATCTCACCAATTGTAGTTTGGATGTGCTTAAGAGGGGGACGTGAAGTCTGACCTCAAAGTAGTAAACTTAAGTACCTAACTTTGCCCAAAAGAAGGAACATGAAAGTGCTTTATACATTACCAGTCCAGTCTTTATCCATTTACGGTCAAACCTCTGTATAACAGATTCGTTTGTTCCGAAATTTTTTGGATGTTATAACGAAGTCCTGTTATAGAGAACATATATTATAACATAATATAAAAATTAGTTCCGAAAAAACTTGGTTTTTATAGTGAACTATTGTTATATAAAAATGTTGTTACAGAGAGGTCTCACTGTACAATTTGTGGCAATATTTGAAAGCCCTTTGTTAACAAATGTCTTGAACAAGACCATGTGAAAGCCCTTCTGGAAGCTATTAGAAAAATGGCAAAATGCATTTGTAAAGTAGCAAAATAGCCACTTTCTTGCCATGCACAACAAACAACAAAGTTCTCATGCAGATGATGCTATAAATAGTCATTACCAATCACTCCTTTTCATCACCAACAAATATTTTGTTCTCTCAAGATTGCTAAAGATTAATAATCATCACTACAAGCCTTCTCATTTTCAATTACATCTAGCCTTTTGTGTGTTCCAATTTCTTTTATAAAATGTGTTTATTTTCTTGTTCCAAACTTGCTGAATTTATTATTAATATTTTACTGATTCCTGTATTCTCTCAATAAATAGAGATGAGCTTGTTTAATCCTGAGGAAATATTTCACATTACTGAAATAGTTTCTTAGGACAGTGCATAGCACGACTTAAGCCAGTTTGTGTATTTCCGCTCTCAAATATTATTGCAATATTATTGAAGTTATTTTCCCGTGTCATTTCCCTACACAATTAACTTACCAATAAATTAGCTGAGGTAGGAAAATTCTGAAAGGGAGAAAACATACCAGAACAGATGCTTGCTTGGCTAATGAATCAGCCACATTTTTGGCTAGTATCTTCTTTTACAGCCGCGTTAAAAATAGTAGATGATTATTTGCATGTTTGAAGTCTGGGCATCAGTATTTGACAATTAAGTATTTGAAATATTGAAAAACTTATTTGACAAGTATTTCAATAAGTGAAATATAATAACGATTTACATTTACGAAGTTCGACCATTTTTTCCAAAATAAAATTCATGTCCAAAGACAATTTCAATTTCTAAACCTTTTTTTTTCTTAACTTCAACCACAAATACTTTATTTTAAACTTTAGCCAAATATTGTCCAAACCTACATAATACTACTAAATAAACACAATCTTCAAGCATACTAATAGAATGATTGACATGCATATCTGTTTTCCTTTTTTGTCACCAGACCTTCTCTACTTGAGCTAGCGGACTGAGCTTTAACTATTGAGCAAGAACGAAGGCAGACATCTCGTTATTGGCCCTCTTTTTTCTTAAAATTATCAATTTAGAGGGTGCAAAACCACATATACTGTGGTGCATATTTCTTCTTTGTACATACAAGAAGTAAAGAGAAGCTCTTATTACCAGCTGATATAACGGTTTGTACATTTTATTCCTCATTCAGATTATTACCTTTAAAATTTTCATGCACGTAAACATGCATAGATTCATCTTTAAGAGCATTTGTTTGTGGATGAAATGCTCGTACTAGAACCTTATAGTACTGCACGAGCATTTAAATGTGTAATGTTTGATCCTGGAATGGAAGTAAACATTTTCATTGTAAATTCAAAACAGAAAGACAGTAAAAGTAACTGCAAAATATACAGACCGAGTTCATTTAATCTTAACAAGTATAATTGGATTGTTTATTATGTCCTGTTGTAATGTAGTGAGGAGAAATAAAAAACAATATCAAATATTCTGCTTTTGATGACTAAGATTCTGCTTGGATACAACATATTAATTTTTTGATGCCTAAATTAGCAAGCTTAATTAGCAAGCCTTTGCATACACATGTAGGATCGAAACAAATAAAGTTTTCCTTTTGTTACTTTTTCTAACTTGAATCAGGAACCTAAGGTTTCATAACTTTTCCATTTGGTGTTTGGTTTTTGTACTTGTTCAATCCATTGTAAAATTGTTTTAGATTGGGATGTTTTATACTTCAATACCACACAAGAGGGGTGATTTATGTGGTGTTCAATTTTTGGCATGCACAGATTATAGAGGGACCTGGTTCTTCTATGTGTTCATTATACTACTGTTGCGGAATTATAAATGCAGAAAATAAAAAACACAAGTATTTTTACGTGGAAAACACCTGGCTCAAAAGGTGAAAAAATCACTACACAGTAGAATTTTTTCCAACACTTCACTAAATCACTGTGCCAAAACACCATTTACAAAACTCATTGTAAACCTAAGGATTACCTCTAACCTTTTGTGGCAACTAACCTCAGACTGTTGCGACAATTTCAAGTTAACTCTAACTTGAACACTACACTCAGAGTACCTAGTACAAATGCTTCTAAAGAAAGCTGAAAGGTACAACTCAAAAGTCCGACTACAAATGAACTAGAATAAAAGACAGATACTAGGAACTGCTTTTTCTATTTGGTTCATGTAGCTTCAGGTTCGCACACTTGAATAATACAGGAATTACTTGAAAAATGCCTTGCTATTTTGCTCTCCACTCTCGTTTAACTTTAGCATTTATGCATACTTGTATAATGAGAACATCCTGAAATATATAGAGTTAGTAGAATATGAAATAACTAGAAGTCTAATGCTTTACTCTTCCTTAGTGGAAGAGTTCTAGTTAACTTCAACTTCTAACTCCACCCTTATCTAGGATAGAGTTCTCTTAGAGTAAGGAGTTCTCCTTATTACTTATGCAACCTTTTTATTCAGGAGATATCAGATATAAGCACTTAAGCTTATCTCCTTCACTTGCATGCCTTGTGCTCGAATTTGCTCGTGTCTGTGTACACTATATATGTACATGGTTCATACTTGAGTTCCTTTGTCAATCATCAAAACAAACTTCACTTAGGCTAACAAATTCCCCCTTTTTGATGATGACAAACTCTGTTCTTTTCATACTCATAAGACCTATTTCAACTCAGCTCAACATCAACACAATGTTAGAACACTTTCCATTTTAAAGTCAAAAATCATCAAGGACTAGGTTCATTAGGTTATAAACATCATAGTCCAAATTAAAAAGCAAAAACAACCTATCTTTCCCCTTTTGGCATCATCGAAAAGTTGCATAGTTATGTTAGATAACCAGATTTTAATAGATATCACTCATGGCCATTGGGGCTACTTCAAATGTAATCATGGAGTCAAGCATCATTTATCAATCTATTAATATTAGCTATCTAAGAAGCATTAAAAAATAGTTAGAGCAAAAAATAGTTGATTCTCATGATAGTAGTCATCCACAAAGCATAAAGAAAAATAAAGATACTGGATCATGAGCAAAAAGAAGAACAAAAGAACCCATCCGGGTCACTGGTTTGTCTAACTAGGCTAGGAAGGTTTCAAGGCTGTGAAGGACCAGGTTCTTGGTTTCTGGACTGAAGCAGCTTCAACATATCATGAAGAACACCTTCATTCTTCTCCTTCTCTTTTGCAAGCTCAACCCTGAGAGCATCCCTCTTAGTTTCTACCCAAGCCAACATCTTCTTCAGCCTCTCAATCTCAACATCCTCAACCTCGCTCTCTTGCACCAAGCCTCTCACTTTGCTGTTCACAAGCACTTTCTTGGAAGAACCAGGTTCTTTAGTAGCAACATAGACTTCATAGTCACAAACAGTCAAAATGTTTGCCTAAAAGTGATCTTTGCTTGTACTAACATCCCATTTCTTTAAGGGAACCTTGAAGTGAGCCAACACAGTGGTGAGAATGAAACCATAGGTTATGGCATGAGTTTTGGTGCCACTCAGAACCCTATCAAGGAACTGGATCATAAATCCTAGGCCAATTAATCTGCCTCCCAGTATCCGGGCATTCCATAAGGACCAAGTCCATGAAGGTGGAAATGTGCCATCTTTCCTGCCTGGGCAACACAATCTTGTTAACAAATTCGAAGCCATGGGCTCTAGCTCTAACTCATTGTCAGCAAATTTTCTTGTAATGGAACGGGAGGTGGGGAGGTTCTCTAAGCTTGGCCATTTCATCTTTTTGTAATTATTGTACCCCTCAGCAGGTACTCCCATAATCTCTCCCAATTCCTTGTCGTCAAAGCTCACAGTCACCCCTTTCACCACACTGGTTACCCTACCATTCTTGATCTCACAATTTTCCATGAACTCCATAATTTCAGTTTTGGCAAGACTTCCCTCCATCTGAAGGTCCATGTCCTTCCAATCCTGTATTTGTTTCCAACATCATTACCATGCCTTCCTTCTTCAAGTCCCTGAGGAGTCTATCCTTCAAGATGGTTCTTTTACCAAACTTCTCCTTCTTGTCTTGTTCTTTATCGGTTTCTTCTTCTTCTTCTTCGTCTTCTTCTTCTTCTTCTTCTTCTTCTTATTCTTCTTCTTCTTCACTCTCTTCTTCCTCCACTAATTTCATTTTCTAGATTTTATGGAAAACCTGATTCTTTACGCCATGGTAGAAGGCTCTGCAGACTTTGTCTTTGAAGGAGACTTTTTTTTGGACGTCTTTCTTTTCTTTGTATTTGGAGTCGCAACCTCTTCCTTCTCTGCCTTGTCTTCATCACGAAGAACCATGTCCATCTCCTAAATTTCAACTGCCTCAACAGGCTCACTCACTTTCTTCTTTCCTTTTGCAGTAGCTTTTCTTTTACTCTCTTTTAGGGCTCTTTTTAGTTCAGCCCCACTCTGCTTCTTCTGACTCCTTGTAGCTCTTCCTCTTGTAGGAGGAGTCTCTATAGGGATAGAAGAGGCAGGATTTCTCTTCTTGTTTCCCTAGCAGTTCCAGAGATTTTAACTCTTGAACATTTTTTTTCCCGGATTGTAGCTCTCAGACACCCGTTTAAGCTGGTCTTCGAGGGGTTCCTGCACATATGGAATAGGTTCTTGGAACCTCTTCCTCAACCTAACCAACCCCTCAGCTGCACTTGTATCTCCAGATCCACTACCCCCTTCTTTTCTCAAATTTTCTTCCTCCTCAACAACATCCTGACTCCACAACACCATAGCCACAATTTCCTCAGTCAATTCAGCAGGAGTAGGTGAAGATTCAGTCACTCCTTCTTTTCCCTTTCCCCTCGCAACACCTTGATCACCCTCACTCTCTTTTTCTTTACTCCTTTTATTTTTACCACCAGTTCTTCCAGATTCAGCGAATTCAACCCCAGCAATAGTTTCCACCAGAACAAACCTACTCTCTAGATTCTCAGCAACCCCAGAGATTTTCTCAGATGTAAACTTAGAACCATAAGTTACCTGCTCTATTTTAGATGAAGCCGTTTCTTCCCCCTCAGTTGCAGACTTAAATGACTCTTCAGATTTCTGAGGTTCCTCTGCTTAGCTTGCTTTTAATTGTTCATTTATCTTCTTGATTTGTTTACTGCCAGCGACGTTCTTGCGAGCAAGCCTCTTGATCCTTCCTTTCTTAGAGATAGGTGTGGTTGAGGGTGTGGTTGAAGGTGTGGGTGTGGATTCTTTGGGTGGTGATGAGGGATTTTTATATAAAGGATAGCCATTGATGGTTGAGACGAAATGTAAGTGTTGAGAAGATGGGAGGAGATAGAGAGAAATGTTTTACAGTAGGAGAGTTTAGAATTAAAAATGGGTAAGGCCAAATCAATTGAAGGAGGGAGAGTTTAATTGTGTAACGACAACTTTTCAGAAGCTTAGGAGTCTAATAAAACTGAGAGTCAGTTTGAAAAGACGTTAAAGACTTCCTTAGATTATAGGAAATTATTGTACTGGGGACTCTCTTTGGGTGAAACTGGTTCTTTTTGTAACGGTTAAGCTTGAGGGAGGTTAGGATTAAATGGGACTTTCCTTTTGATCATGATCCAAATACAATTATTTCAAAATATGCTGAGTGGAAAGTACATAGCATGCAATCTTGATGGACCAGGTTTTTCAATGAGAATTCTCTTGTGTAAGTCTAAATTTTCCAAGAAAATAAAGATAATATCATTAGAGATTAATAAGACATCTTAGCACATGGCACAAGAGTATACTAGTGAAAGCATGAAACTAAGCAAAATCTAATCTAATTATGTACCAAATTCACAAATTATCTAACCAATTTTTGAGTTAGAATTGGCTTTTGAGTGATCTTAATCATCCTTAATTCTAACCTGTTCCTTTCAAAGCTATATCTACTTAGAGATTTTGTGAAGATGTCAGCTATTTGCTTGTCAGTAGCACAAAATTCCACAGTGATCAAACCCTTTTCATAGTTGTCATTCAAAAAGTGATTCCTAACATCTATGTGCTTAGTTCTTTTGTGATGAATTGGGTTCTTGGTCATACTAATTGCACTGGTGTTGTCACAAAAGACGGGGATATAACTTACATATTACAAAGTCCACTAATTATTGTTTGATTCACAATAATTTAGCACAACTTGAGGCGGCAATCACATACTCAGCTTCAGACACAAGACACGAGTCAAGAAAGTGCGGCATACCTGAAGTGATCTTTCTATCCACAAGAAAACCTGCATAATCAACATATCCCACTAAGTATAAATTACTATCTTTTGGATACCATAGACAAAGGTCAGTGGTGCCTTTTAGGTATCTTAAGATCCTCTTGGCTGCAGTCAAGTGAGACTCCTTTGTATTTGCCTAAAATCTAGCACAAATTCCTACACTAAAAACCATGTCAGTTCTACTAGAAGTGAGATATAACAAAGAGCCAATAATTTCCCTATACAACTTCTAATCAATGGATGAACCAGGTTTATCTATATCTAATTTTGTGGCTGTTGTTATAGGAGTATAAATTTCTTTGGAGTCTTCCATTTTAAACCTTTTAAGAAACTCTTTTACATATTTTTGCCGGTGGATCATAGTTCCATTTGAATTTTGTTTAATTTGTAAGCCTAAAAAAGAATTAAGCTCACCCATCATACTCATTTCAAATTTATTCCCCATTAGCTTAGAAAATTGTTTACTTAACTTATCAGTAGTTTCTCCAAAGATTATATCATCAACATATATATGAACTACCAAGAGATCTTTACCTTTTTCTTTCAAGAACAAAGTACTGTCAATTTTACCTCTCTTGTAGCCATGCTCAAGCAAGAATTTTTGACAATCTTTCATACCATGATCTTGGAGCCTACTTGAGCCCATAAAGTGTCTTGTCAAACTTGCACACATGATCAGGACGTTCCTTGCATTCAAAGCCTGGAGGTTGCTTGACAAACACTTCTTTCTTTAGATATCCATTGAGGAAGCACTCTTGACATCCATATAATGGAGACTGAATTCTGTGTAAGCAGCAAAGGCTATAAGGAGTCTAATTGCTTCCAATCTTGCAACTGGAGAAAATGTCTCATCATCGTCTATGCCCTCCTCTTGACTATATCCTTGAACCACTAATCTTGCTTTGTTCCTTGTAACTGTTCCATCTTCGTCAAGTTTATTTCTGAAGACCCATTTTATGCCAATTACTGATCTGTCATTGGGTCTTGGTACCAGATGCCAAACTTGACTTCTCTCGAATTGGTTGAGTTCATCTGGCATTGCATTTACCCAGTCTGCATCCTGCAAAGCCTTAGCAATATTTTATGTTCAATAAGAGATAGAAAGCATCAAAAGCACAAAAATTCTTCAATGAAGATATGGTTTTGATTCTATAGGTTGCATAAGTGATTATGTTCTTAATGGATGAGAACTTTGATACTTGTAAGGTTTCACAACCAGCTGGTTTCCCCTAGATGTTCGTTCAATGTTTTGTCGCCTAGTAACATGTTCATGGTCAGGTTCCCTCGAGGTTTGAGAATCAGTTCCTCTTTGTTCAGTTCCCTTTGTTAGGTTGCCCTAAGTGGAAGGACCTGTTCTATACCTTGTTCCTTCCTCAGGTGCATCTTCAATCTGGGCAGTGGTTTTATTTGAAGTTTCTTACCAACCCAATTGTTTCATCATCCTGTTCCTTTCTCTCAGAAAAAATGTTAGTTTTATAAAAAATCACATGTACACTTTCTTCTACAGACAATTTTTTGTTATAAATATTATAAGTTTTACTATGTCAAGAATATACCAAGAGTACTCCCTCATCACTTTTGGGATCAAACTTACCTAGGGAGTCTTTACCATTATTGTGCACAAAGCACTTACATCCAAATGTACTAAGATAGGATATATTTGGCTTTACCCCTTTAAGTAACTCATAGGAAGTCTTCTCAACAAGAGGTCTAGTCATGCACCTATTTATGATGTAGCAAGCAGTGTTCACAACTTCTGCCCAGAAGCTTTGGGGCAGTTTACTAGAAAGAATCATAGTCCTAGCCATTTATTCCAATGTCCTATTCTTTCTTTCAACTACTCCGTTTTGTTGTGGAGTCCCCATAGCAGAAAAATTATGATTTACGCCATGCTCATAAAAAAATTAGCAAATTTACCATTTTCAAATTCAGTACCATGATCAGACTTAACTAATGCAAGTTTATTACCTAGTTGTTTCTGCGTTTTTCTAAAAAAAGAAGTGAACATGTCAAATGCTTCATCTTTAGATGTTAAAAATAATGTCCAAGTAAACCTAGAGTAATCATCAACAAGCACCATAACATAACTTTTACCACCTCTTATCAATGTTCTCATTGGTCAACGAAGATCCATATGGAGCAGTTCCATCGTCCTGGTAGTGCTTACCATTTTCTTGCTTTTGAAAGAGGATATTTCCTGCTTCCCCTTTGCACAAGCCTCACAAACTTCATCTTCCTTGAACTTAATGTTAGGCATCCCTATCATCAAGTCCTTGGAGACTAGTTTGTTGAGTTGGCTTAGACTGGCATGTTCAAGTCTCTTGTGCCAAAGGAGGGGATCATTATCCAATACACTTAAGCAAGTGAGTTCATTATCTGAACGTATGGACATACCCATAACATATATGTTGTTCACTCTTTTCCCTGCAAAACTATCTTGTCGGTGGAAAGATTACTCACAAAGAATTTTGTAGAGGTGAAGGCTACCATGTTACCTCTATCACACAATTATGATACACTTATTAGACTGTACTTCAGTCCATTTATCAAGTATACATTCTCACTTGAGTGTGAATCAGACTTACCAACCTTTCCAACGCAATGATCTCACATTTCTTTCCATTTCCAAAGGAGACATAACCTCCCTTAAGATCCTCAAGTGAAAGGAATTGGTTCTTGCTTCATGTCATGTGCTTTGAACAACCACCATCCATGTACCATATTTGGATGCTCCCCTTCACTTGGACCTGCAAGATGAAATCAGAGTTAGTCTTAGGAACCCAAACTAGTTTGGGTCCCATTCTATAGGCAAAACGATAAATCATTTTCTTTTTAGCCCAACATGACAGCCTATTTTTTCCTAGAACAATTTTTTGTTCTTTTGATCCGCCTTCTCTTTTGCAGTGCATTTACTCTTATAGTGACCAGTGTTACCACAGTGTGTGCAAATCTTGTTCTTAGGGAATGTGAGGTACTTAATTTTGGGATCCCACTTAGGTGCAGAGTTCCCAAAACCAAGTCCTATTCTATTGCTACTATGATGTTCTTGTAGCCATGAAAGTGCATCGGAGGACCTGTTCCATTTACAAGTTTTATCTAGCTCATGCTTAACCATGTCCAGATCCTCCTTTAGGATTCTTACCTGTTCATCCCTCTTATACAACTCTTCTTTCAGCTTTCCTACATTTTCTTCTAAAGTGAGTTGTGTGTGATCAATTTTCTTTTTACCTGTTCCTAATATCAATTTTAGATTTTCAGATCTAAGTTCTAAGACAATTGTGTCAAGTGCATGAACTTGGTTCTTCAACACACCATTTTCACTTTCAGTTTCACAAGCCCTAAGTTTCAGGTTTTTGCACTTAGCTTTCAAAATCACACATTCTTTTGACAGTTGTTCGTTTTCATTATTCACATCCTCATATTCATCAATTAGCTCTAGTAGTAACTCAGATAACCTTTTTTTTTGACAAAAAATTAATCTTGTCTTTGAGATGAAAGACACTTACCTCAATTTCTTCATCAGATTCTCCAATGGCCATAAGTGCTCGTTCATCATCATCATCATCATCATCATCATCATTATCTGAGCTTTCATATCAAGTAGCGACCATAACCTTGGTTGATCCTTTATTGTAGCTTTTCTTGGGTTGAACCTGTTCCTTCTTCCTGTTCCTATGCTCAGCTCTTTCCTTCTTCTATTCAATTTCCCATAAAGGACAGTTTTTGATGTAGTCATCCATCTTTCCACACTTGTAGCAGCCATCATTGGTTTGCTTCTCAGGAGCTTTTGCCTTGTTGAAGCTTCCACTTCTTGAAGAACTCTTTCCTCTCCTCAGGTACTTCTTAAAGTCTGATGATCATAACTATTTCATCATCTTTCAGATCAGAACCTTCTGAGTGCCAAGCTCCTTTCCTTATCAGGTACATCCATTTGCATGGTTTGTCTCCTAAGTTCATAGGCAGTGAGATTCTCAATCAATTCATCTAGTGGGAGAGTGGAAATGTTCTTTGACTCCTAGATGGCAGTGATCTTGCTTTCTAAGTGATTGGCAAGACCGTAGTAAGTATCTTCTCAACCTTCTCTTCTTCAGGGGTAATCCTTCCCAAAGATTTTAGTTCATTTGTCAATGTAGTGAACCTTATGTACATCTCCTGAATGGTTTCCCCATCCTTTATAACGAAGTTCTCATACTGAGAATACAGTAGAGTTCCTCTAGATCTCTTTACCTGAGTCGTTCCTTCATGGGCCACTTGCAGTGTGTCCCAATTTTTCTTAGCAGTGGAACAACCTTGGATTCTGTTATACTCATTTGGACCAAGCCCACAAACAAGCCATTTCTTGTCTTTAGCAATCTTTTCTCACTTCTTCAAGTCCTTAGCACTGCAATCTGCTCTTATATTTGGCACATATACTCCTTCAGTATTTTTCTTCAAGGTTGCCAGTGGACTATCAATGACAATGTCCCATAGCTGATAGTCTTCTCTTTGAATGTGATCTCTCATTCTGTACTTCTACCACGAGTAGTACTGGCCATTAGCGAGCGGTAGTCTAGCAGTGGATTGCCCTTCCCAATTTTTAAGTGGTGCACTCATCTTGATATTCTCCTAAGGTGTTAGACTNATAGAAGAACCTGGTTCTTCTTGGTGTTCCAACTTCTACTAGTGCGGAATAATAAATGCAGTAAAGTAAAAACACAGAGATTTTTACGTGGAAAACACCTAGCTCAAAAGGTGAAAAAATCACGACCTACTCCTCAGTAGGATTTTCCCAAACTCTTCACTATAACTCTGAGCCAAACAACATTTACAAAATAAACTCTTTTGTAAACCTAAGGATTAAATCTAACCCTTTGTGGCAAACTAGCCTCTAGATATTTGCGACAAGCTTCAAGTTAACTCTAACTTGAACAGTGTGTACCTATTACAATTGCTTTTAATAAAGCTGAAAGATACAATATTAAATCACCTACTACACCAACTAGACTCGAAAGACAAACAGATGGAACTGGTTCTTCTAGTTGGTCAGTAGCCTTTGTGTCGCACAAGGATTCTGCTTGCAAAATTTCTCTGGTAATTTTGCTTTCAGTTCTTGCTTCAATTCTATCTTTGTGTGATCAATTCTTCAGTAGGAATACTTCAACATTATATAGCTCCAGAAGTTGAGATGTTCTTGTTTAGTTCTAATGCAACTCTTCCTTGGTGGAAGAGTTTGTGTTTATCTCAACTTCCTTCCTTTGTTTCTGTCCTTGCTGAACTCTAACCTCTTATCAATTTGCAACCTTTTTGCATTAGGAGACAATCTCTTAGTTCATGGATAATTCACAGATCATGTTTATATCCTGTTCATGTACGGTTCTTGTGCCAATAGGCTCGTTCGAGTATGTTTGCCCTATTGGATCTGGTTTAACTAGGTAGGCATTTGTTAATCTTCAAAACCATGCAGTGACTTGGGTCAAAAAATTCCCCCTTTTTGATGATGACAAACTCTAAGCTCAACCCTGTATAAAATTCAAACACTTTGTATGGTTTTAAGAATTTATCATGGAGAGACCAGGTTCATTAGGTTATAAATATCACACCTTTTTGAAATTTTGAAAAATCACATATCTTCCCCCTTTTGGCATCATCGAAAAGTTGCAAAAAAATTGTGTGAATCCCAATTTTTTAACACTTACTCATGGCCATTTGGGCAACTGAATATGCAATCATGGATTAATCATCAATAATCAACTAAGAATTCAAACTATCAAAAAATAGAGATACTGAATCAGAGCAAAGCATCATATTTCATTGATAGAGCGAATACGATTCTGCCACAATCCACAAAATTAAACAAAAACAAGTTAAAACATGAGCAACAAACAAAAATTCTTAATCTGGGTCACTGAAAGTTCTAGGTAGGCTAGGAAATTAAGGCTTGAAAAAGCTGCAGACCTGGTTCATTTAGCCAAGATGGATGGTTCAGCAGACTTAGAAACAGATGAAGACTTCTTTGAGGAAGTCTTGGCTGTCTTGAGCTTAGGGGTCTGAACCTCTACCTATGCCACTTTTTCATTTTGATGGACCGGGTCCATCTTATCCACTTCAACAGCCTCAATAGGCTAAACAACTTTTTCTTTCCCTTTTTCCACTCTTTTCTTCTTACTCACCTCTAAAGCTCTCTTCAACTCGTTCTCACTTTGCTTTACCTTGATCCTTGTAGTTCTTCCTCTTGGAAGAGAAATGTTAGAAGTCTCAGAAGGAGCAACCTTTCCTTTCTTACTTTCTCTTGCATTTCCAGACGTTTGAGCTTTAGGAGTTCTTTTCTTCTTTGGATTGTAATTATCGCCTAACATTTTCAGCAGATCCGCCAGGATTTCCTCAGTAGATGAACCAGATTCATTTGTGTCCTTTCCTAAATTTACTAACGCTTCAGCGATTTCTCTTGATTCACTTCCCCCTGCGTTCTTACTACTTTCTTCCTCCTTTTCTGGCTTAGCTCCACAAATAGTCATTCTAACAGATTCAGAGGTGGGTGAAGAATCATCCACTTCTTTCCCTTTTCCCTTTCTCATTACTCCGTGCTCCCTCGCTCTTATTTTTTTTTTCAAATTTTTACCATCTATTCTTATTGTTTCCGGCAACTCCACATCTATTACAGACCCAACCAGTATGAACCTATTTTCTAAGTTTTTCAGCAACATCAGAGATGACCTTAGAACAAGGACTTGGGACAGATGTTACCTGCGTCATCTAAAATTTGGGAATTTTTTTGTAACGGAGGGGATGTCTTGAATGAACTTTTAGTTTTTAATTGACGGTTAAGGCTTCCCTAGAATCTAGGTATTTTAATTTGGTAAGGATTCTTGTTGAAACAGAACTGGTTCAAAGTCAAATGGATAGGCTTTGAAAAGATTCTGAGTTTGGGTAGAGTTCTGCTCATGATTTAATTATTAGTATTTCAAAGTGTGCAGAGTGTAGAACACATACCTCGCCTTTCAGATGAACCTGCACGATGAACCAGGTTCATCATTTCAGAATCCTCTTGATCAAGCCTCAATTTGCAAAGATATAAAAAATTTCATTTGTGATCAGTGAGTCATATCAAAACATGGCATAAGAGTATACTTTTTACAGTATGAGACTGAGCAATTGTTAATCTGATTATTTAAACACGATTCAGACTTTTCTAGCCAAATTTTTTTTATAATTTTTATAATTTTTGTTTTTCAATTAGGTGATTTTAATCATCCCTAATTCAAGCCAGTTTCTCTCAAAATGCTCCCTACTTAGTGCTTTAGTAAAGATATCTGCAATTTGTTGGTCAGTAGCACAAAATTCGATTGAGATAATTCCTTTTTCATAGTTATCCCTTAGGAAATGGTTTCTAACGTCTATGTGCTTAGTTCTTTTATGATGAACCGGGTTCTTCGTCATACTAATTGCACTAGTGTTGTCACAGAAAATAGGAATGCATCCAACCTCTATACCAAAGTCCATGAGTTGTTGCTTGATCCATAGCAACTGAGCACAACATAAGGCTGCAGCCACATATTCAGCCTCTGCAGTAGACACGGCTACTGAGTTTTGTTTCTTGGTGGCCCAAGACATAAGGCAAGAGACCAAAAAGTGAGCCATGCCTGAGGTACTTTTCCTGTCAACCAGGAATCCTGCATAATCTGCATCAGCATATCCTTCAAGGTCGAAATTACTACTTTTAGGGTACCAAAGACATAAATCAGTAGTTCCCTTTAGATATCTCAGAATTCTCTTCACTGTAGTTAGATGAGACTCCTTTGGATTTTCCTGAAGCCTAGCATACAGTCCTACACTGAACACAATATCAGGTCTGCTGGCAGTGAGATATAATAATGACCCAATCATCCCTCTGTATAGCTTTTGATCAACAGATGAACCAGATTCATCCACATATAATTTTGTATTTGTGGCTATGTGGGTGTCTATTTCCTTCGAGTCTTCCATTTTAAATTTTTTGAGCAATTCTTTCACATACTTTTGTTGATGGATCATTGTTCCATTTGAGTTTTTCTTGATTTTCAAGCCTAACAAGAAGTTTAGCTCACCCATCATACTCATCTCAAACTCACTCCCCATAAGTATAGCAAATTCCTTACTCAATTTTTTCAGAAGTTGCCCCAAATATGATATCATCTACATATATTTGCATAACCAGGAGTACTTTACCCTTTTCCTTTAAGAACAAGGTGTTATTAGTTTTACCTCATTTGTATCCATATTTTAGCAGGAATTTTGATAGACGCTCATACCATGCTCTTGGTGCTTGTTTGAGACCATAAAGAGCCTTGTCAAGTTTGTATACATGGTCAGGTGACTCCTTGCTTTCAAAACCTGGAGGCTGTTTGACAAATACATTTTCCTTCATATAGCCATTGAGGAAGGCACTCTTAACATCCATCTGATGGAGAGTGAATTCCATGTGTGCAGCAAACGCTATAAGAAGTCTGATTTCCTCCAGTCTTGACACAGGGGCAAAGGTATCATCATAGTCAATTCCCTCTTCTTGACTGTATCCTTGAACAACCAGTCTAGCCTTGTTTCTTGTAACAGTTCCATTCTCATCGAGCTTGTTCCTGAAGAACCACTCTGTGCTAATCACTGATGTGTCTAGTGGTCTGGGTACCAAGTTTCATACTTGACTTCTTTCAAATTGATTCAGCTCTTCTTGCATGGCATTTACCAAGTCAGCATCCTGTAGGGCTTTACCAATGTTATTTGGTTCAATCAAGGATAGAAAGGCGTCAAACGCACACATATTTTTCAAAAAAGATCTTGCTTTGATTCCAGATGTCAGATCTGTTATGATGTTCTCAAGAGGGTGAGAACTCTGATATCTATGTGGTTTGAGAACCAACCGTTCACTTCTATATAGTTCCATGGTGTCTTGTTGTTGTGGAACATGATTAGGGCCAAGGTTCACATGTTGAGTTCCCCCTGTCATGTTGCTTGGGGTAGTTAGACCTGGTCCATCACCTGTTCCATCTTCCATGTTTGCTTCAATGTTTTCACTGCTTCTCACCAGTCCAAGTTCCTTATCTTCTGGTTCCTGTCTCTCAACAAGAGTGTTAGTTTCATCAAAGACAACATGTACACTCTCTTCTACACACATAATTCTTTTATTATACACTTTATAAGCTTTCTATGTGATGAAGATCCCAAGAATACCCCCTCATCACTTCTGTGATCAAATTATCCTAGGGAATCTTTGCCATTATTGTGCACAAAGCACTTGCATCCGAAAGCCCTAAGGTGGGATATGTTGGGCTTTCTCCATTTAAGTAATTCATAAGGAGTATTCTCTACCAGAGGCCTGGTCATGCATCTATTTATTATGTAGCATGCAATGTTTATTGCTTCTGCCTAGAAGCTATGGGGTAGTTTGCTAGAAAGAAGCATGGTTCTTGCCATGTCTTCAAGTGTTCTATTCTTTCTTTCAACAACCCCATTTTGTTGTGGGGTTTTAGGGGCAAAAAAGTTGTGATTGATACCATGTTCATCACAGAATTCAGCAAACTTTGCATTCTCAAATTCAGTACCATGATCAGATCTTATNAGAAAAATTGTGATTGATACCATGTTCATCACAGAACTCAGCAAACTTTGCATTCTCAAATTCAGTACCATGATCAGATCTTATTGATGCTAGTTGATTTCCTAACTGATTTTGAGTTTTCTTAACAAATGAGGTGAACATATCAAATGCTTCATCCTTAGATGTCAGAAATAAGGTCCAAGTGAACCTTGACTAGTCATCAACTAGCACCATTACATATTTCTTACCACCTCTGCTAAGAATTCTCATACGACCACATAGGTCCATATGAACCAGTTCCAACGTTCTGGTGGTATNAAGTGAGTTCATTTCAGACAGTGTGGACAAGTCTATGACATAGATGTTATTCATTCTTTTCCCTGCAAAATAATCTTGTCAGTAAGCAGGTTAATCACAAAACATTTTGTGGAAGTAAAGGCAACCAGGTTACCTCTGTCACACCGTTGTGACACACTGATCAGACTATATTTCAAGCCATCTATCAGGTACACATGTTCAATGGAACATGTGTCATCATTACCTACCTTACCAACCCCAATATTTTCACCTTTCTTTCCATTTCCAAAGGAGACATTTCCTCCTTTGAGGCTTTCAAGTGAAAGGAATTGTTCTTTGTTCCCTATCATATGCTTTGAGCAGCCACTATCCAAATACCAAATTTGGCTGCTTCCTCTCACTTGACCTCTGGTTCTTCATGTGATTCCTCATAGGATTCTCCAATTTCCATGTGCGCCTGATCTTCATTATTACCATCTTCTAATTCTTCATCTGAACTTTCCCCCCAAGCAGCAACCATAACTTTTGTTGTGGTTTTCTTGGGTTGGACCGGTTCCTTCTTCCTGTTTCTTCTTTCATATCTCTCCTTTTTCCATTTCACTTCCCACTGAGGACAGTTCTTGATAAGGTGGTCAGTCTTTCCACACTTGCAACATCCCTTGTTGGTTGTCTTTTTGGAGCTTTTGCTTTGTTGTAATTTCCTCCTATAGAGATGCCCTTCTTCCTTATGAGAAAGTTTCTGAATTCTTTGGTAATCATGGCCATCTCATTTTCCTCAAGATCTACTCCCTCAGTGATTCTCAGTGCTAGACTCCTCTCTTTATTCTTTGGTAATCATGTCTTGTGTCTCAGAAATTTCTGTAAGTGCAGTATTGGTAAGAGAAGAAAAAGGTAAACAATCACCTGTTTATTATGTAAGTAAAACTTTGCCAGATGCTGAGACTAGATATCCACATCTGGAAAAGTTAGCCTTAGCTTTAATAATGGCATCTAGAAAATTATGACCTTATTTTCAATGCCCAATCACCGTTGTGACCTCATATCCTTTAAGAAATATTCTGCATAAACAGGAATTGTCAGGAATATTAGCCAAGTGGGCCATAGAATTAAGTGAGCATGAAATAATCTATCAGCCTAGGACTGTAATTAAGTCTCAAATACTAGTTGATTTTGTTGCTGACCTTAGTAATAACATTGTATCTGAAGTAGAAAAAGAGTTACAACTCTTTAACGGTGTTAATCCATGCCTATGGACCTTGTTCACCGATGGTTCTTCAAATATAAAAGGCGCCGGCTTAGGCATAGTCTTGATATTACCCACGGGTGAAAAGACACGACACGCTATCAAGTTTTATCCTATAACTAACAATGAAGCAGAGTACAAAGCTTTTATTGCAGGGCTTGAACTCGCACGGGAGCTCTCAATCGAGCAAATTATGATCAACAACGACTCCCAACTGGTAGTAAATCAGATACAGGGGACTTACATCGCTCGAGAGACAAGAGTGCAATAGCATCTTGGAAAATCACGAGAGCTCGTGAGACAATTCAAAACATGGAAGGTAATGCAAATACCTAGAGAGGAAAATGCAGAAGCAGATGCACTAGCTAACCTCGCAGTAGTCACTGAAGTAACGAACAAAGACAATACAATTATCGTTCAACTATTTCATTCAATAATAAACCAGGACAAGAATGAGGTAACTTTCAGCAACCTAACCTGGGACTGGAAAAACAGAATTCTTAATTTTTTGCAGAATGACACCGTACCTGAAGACAGGAAAGCAGCTCAAGCACTTCGCCGCAAAGCTGCACGGTACTGCCTTATTCGCAACTCACTTTATCGCAAGATGTTCAGAGGACCCCTAGATAAATGCCTAGGACCTAACCAAATGGAATTTGTGATGAAAGAAGTCCACGAAGGACACTGTGGAAATCACTCAGGGGCGAGATCCTTAGTGAAAACACTAATTAGATCTGGATACTATTGGCCTAATATGGAAGAAGACGCCGAGAATTTCGTATCCAAATGTGACAGATGCCAAAGATCTGCCAATAACATGCATCGACCAACAAAATTATTACATCCAATAATATCCCCATGGCCTTTCATGAAATGGGGTATGGACATAGTGGGACCTCTTCCCACAACTAAAGAACATGTACGGTTCTTACTCGTGCTAACCGACTATTTTACAAAATGGGTAGAGGCAGAAGCGTTAAAACAAGCGAGAGAAAAGGAAGTTAAAAGCTTCTTATGGTGAAACATAATATGCCGCTTTGGAATACCAAAGGAAATCGTGTGTGATAATGGCCCACAATTCATAGGCTCGCAAATCACAGAATTCTTTGAAAGTTGGCAAATCAAGCAGATCACTTCAATGCCTTACCACTCCGTGGCTAATGGTCAAGCTGAGTCAACAAATAAGGTCATCATCAACAATCTAAAGAAGCGGCTGGATAAAGCCAAAGGAAACTGGCTTGATGAGTTACCAACAGTACTATGGGCATACAGAACAACTTCAAAGATAGCCACGGGAGAAACTCCGTTCGCACTTGTTTATGGATCAGAAGCCTTAATACATGTGGAGATTGGCGAACCAAGCATAAGGTTCTCAACAACCATGGAAGGTGAAAACGACGACGAATTAAGGACCAACCTGGACCTGCTCTAACCAAGGAGAGAAGCAACATTGATATAAATGGCATCTCAAAAACAAATCATAGAGCGTTATTACAACCGTAAAGCTCATCTCAAGTACTTTAAGATTGAGGACTTCGTCCTCAAAAAAGTCTTTCAATCAACGAAAAAAGTAGGTGCAGGAAAGCTAAATCCAAACTGGGAAAGACCTTACAAAATTCGAGGCATAGCTGGGAAAGGCGCCTATGAGTTGGAAGCTACGGACGACAGAGTTCTATCAACAAGCTGAAACGCCATCCATCTAAAGAAGTATTACTTCTAAAAGAAAAGAATATCCCCCCCATCAGGTATCACACGTTCGATTTTATTTTGAACATTTAAAAATTGTAATAACTTTTTTAGATGATAGGCATAAAGCTAACCCATCACCAGATGTTGATAGTAGACCTGCAAAGACGCGAGGAAATAGCACAATTCCCGGTCTAGGGTTACACTTGCTGATGGACGTTTTAAAAGGGTTAAGCAGTCATCATCTAAAAAACTATATACCTTCGAGTCCGGAATATTTTTCCTTTACAGGAAAAGGACCACAAGGAAGGAATAATCAAGTGCTCGAGATTTCATTCTTCAAAGCTCAAACACTTGGGGGACTATATAGTATGGAAGGCTAAGACGAAGCAAATAAGACTATAAGAAAGTCAAAAGCTCGAGCCTGAAGACCCATCTACCCAACGAGACAAGTGACACGAGCAGAATAGAAAAAATCAAAAGAGCCATCCAAATACAAAGCCTAATGCAAAAAACAAAAACCTTCCAACATATTCAGGTTGAAAGGCAAAATATTAGTCACGAGAAAGAAATGTACATCTTTATACTTATTCAAAGTTGTTGTAACAAAAACAGTTAGGGGTAAAAGATCATCATCAATGTACTCATTCAAAAAAATTGTTCTCAAATAAAACAGTTATGGATGAAAAGATCTAAATCCTTGTATTTGTTCAAGAAACTGTTATCAAATAAAAACAGTTACGAATAAGAAAACATTTCCCTCGCACTTAATAGAAAACTGTTTCCAAAACAGTTGCGGGTAAAAACCCCAATCTTTACAAAAACTGTTACTAATAAAAAACAGTTGTTTCCTTTTATTAATATCAAAAAGCTGTTACCTATGAAAAACAGTTACGAAATACAAGAGTATATCAAATCTGTTAAACAAAAACAGTTGCAAGCATGAGTTTTAGACGATAATCAAACACATGTAAAATGTCATGGAAGTTCAAACAAAAAAAACTTTCCTTGGAAAACATTCTTAAACATGTATAAAATTCCTATCACTCTATTGAATTATCATGAAGTTGAGACGTCTTCTTCATTCCAATTATAAAGGGTCCTCTTCCATAAACTATGTCTATTACAAAAAGGCACACATTTAACATGACACCGTGCCTATTTACAAAAAGGTACGAGTAGTCTAAAGCATTTCCCTTGCAAAACTCGAAGGTAAAACTAAAACCTCGAAAAATGAAGCATATAAAAGACTTAAAGAGTGAAACAGAAACTCAACAAAATTCGAACTAACATTTATATATTAAACCGGCTAAAACTAAGTATTAACTTATACTTAGCCGTATAAATTTTTTATATACATTGTGGTGCCCCTAAGTTGTCATTTGGGGGCTTTAAGGAAATCCAAATATACCCCCGATGGGACTGGGGGTAACCACCAATTGATACAAAGAAGAAAAAAGGGATAAACCAACTAAATCTTTTCAAGAGAGGGGTTGACTTCAGTGGCAGAAGGAGCGGGAGCAATTGGGGATGAAGAGGCATGAGTGGCTGGAATCTCAACATCAGGTGAAGAGAGGTTATGACCTTGTTGATCCTTCTCCACGACTTCCTTAGTTTAGACTATTTCAGCACAAAGGTCAAAACCTTCTTGACTCATTTCCATCAATGTGTCAAGGCGAGAATTCATATACGCCCAACTTACATCAACAACAGCCACCTCTTCCAAATCTTCATAATCCTTTTCCCACACTTGAAGCTCAGCTCTCAATCCGTCCTTCTCCGCCTCCGCAGCTTCATGGGCAACCCTTAATGGAAAAATCGACTCCTCTAAAGTTTGAGTTTTGTCTAAAGCCCTACGAAGGTCTTCTTGAGTACGAGTGAGTGATTAGTATTTATCCTTCTGCCCCAACAAGTTCTTCAAGTATCTAATCTCCTCTGAGGAACGGGACAGCTGCTCCACGAACGAAGACTCCATAACACTCTTAACTTTATCAGCTTGACTACAAGAAGCCCTCTCCACTGCTAGTTCTGCTGCCATGAGTCTCATCTTCCGCTTCAAGGTACTCCTTTCCTCTTCTAAAGTGTCCATGTCAATCCTTAGGCTATCATACTGTGCTCTCCAATTATCAACATCGGCCTACAACTCTTTTGTCTCTTGGTCCATGTTCGAAATCCTGTTCATAAGCTCCATGCCTATAAGGTTAATCAACAAGAAATAAACCAGTCATATATGGTAAATCTCATATACAAGGGTGAAAGAGGATAACTTGCATCATACCTTCAAAGAAGTATGCACGACCTCATTGGCCCATGTAAGAGCACCGTGGCTGGCTAGCTTTGCTTTCTCAGAGGGACCTATCAAATTCTTGAGCCACACTTCGGGCTCACCCATTTTATTGAAAAGATTCCCCTCAGCCGGAACCTCTATCACCACCTGCCGCATCTCTCTACTGGAAGACCCTACTTCCCTAACGGAAGGCATGGAAGCAGGCAAAGATGAAACATCAACATGCACAGAAGGTCGAGGAGCTGGAGGAGCCACAGGCAAAGCAGCATGCACGGAGGGTTGAAGAGTTGAAGAGTTGAAAAAGTTACAGGAAAAGCAACAACAGAAGTTGAAATAGCCAAAGGAACAGACAAAATAACTTCTCTCAAAAAAGCAGGAAAGAGAATGGCCAAAGGGACGTCGTCAGGAGCAAGGTCAAAATCCTCATGAATAGGGGAATGTGAAACATTATCAAGGACAGGGGGATCAATCACAGACACGGAAGGCAAGGTTAAGGCTGTAAGCTCATCATCTAAAACCATGCTCCTTCTCCGTGGCCAGTGCACTAAAGCACCCTCTTCTTCTTCTTCTTCTTCTTCTTCTTCTTCTTCTTCTATGGAATGAGACTCACTAATCATCCTCTTCGAGGAAGATGAACCAACAATAATTTCCTGGGCCTGATCCAAGGACATCTTCGGGATAGATGAAGCAGACACCCCACGAGCAGAGAACCCTATTAAAAAGGGAAAAAAGTTAAACGACAAAAAAAAGAGACTCGAGTAAGGAAAGAAGAAAGAACAAGAGCTTCACTTACCGTGGGTCTTTACTTGCCAACCATACCTCCCAGCGAGGTACTTCCAAGATCTTTCTTCTGAAGGATCAACAAACAACAATTTTTCTACCCAATCACGAATACTAGAGACATTATCAACAGTATTCATGATTGCTGAGAGAAGAAAAAAACAGACACGGTGTTAATAAAACATCTCAAGTCAAAACAAGAAAAAGTAAATGTGAGATAAAGAATACTCACGTGCACGATTCCACTTCTCACGGAAGGGAAGATTTTCTTCAACCACTAGACCAACAGTGGGTACAACAACATACCAGAGCTACCAACCCCTATCCTTATCATCTCTAGGGGTTACCAGCACTCTTTTTCTTCTAGCAGTCAGAGTAAAAACTCCTTCACAAAATAAGGTAGGAGAGTAGATCTGAATAAGATGGTTGAAGGAAAAAGGAACCGAGGCTAAAGAAGCCAAACTCTTAATACATGCGACAACTCTCCACACAAGCGGGCCAACTTGTCCTAAGCAGATATTGAAAAAACGTCAAAATTCAATTATAACTTGGTCAATGGGGGGTCTAAACCCTAAAGTGAAAGGATACGTATAAACAAAAGAATATCCCGTCTTCTAAGACATTATTCTTTGATTACTATTCAGAATATAGATAGGAAAGTCAAACCTCTAAAAGCACTCCCTACGAACAAGGGAAATCTGACCCTCAGTTATAAGGGTTGGATATCTTTCGACACTATCAAGAGAAGAATATTGATCTATAAGAACTTGGCTATCCCTAGCAAAAACAAACTCAGCAGGGACAATTTCATCGACTCCAATTTCACGAAGGCGTTCGCCTCTACCTTTAGACAAAGACCGAGAAACCCTAAACCTCGGAGAAACTGGAGATCTAGTGGAATGAGGAGGAACTATATGAGAATAAGAGGAGCCCCTCGAAGGAGTGGATCCTAGACTTCTAAGTCTACCACCCCTCTGACTCCTAGTCGGAGCAGAAGATGGCGTTAAACTTTCAATATCTATTACTCTTTGAGGTTGGTTTGAAGAAGACATGTTTACAAAGGCAAAGAAGAAAGTACTTTACAAAAGACAAAGTTAGAAAAGTGTTTCGTGGAAGCAAAGAAAAGAAAACATGTATTTATACTTGAAGACAACCGTCAAACATGAAGAAAAAGGAAAATAATGATGAAAAGTCATAATTGAAGATGTCACTTCGGGACTGGCACAACCGCAAAAAGACCTAAAAGGTGCCGAGTAAATGAAAAATCAATCTGAAAAGGACACGTGGTATGAGCATTAAATAGAAGTGACAAACGATGCCTATGGTGCAGAGAAGGATACAACGATTCAAGGAAAAGCGGCGGCAAAATATTCCCGCCATAAATGAATATCCACTTACCAAATATTAATCGTTAAATATATGGTAAGTGGGGGGACTATCTGTATTGGTAAAAATAATTTCACACGTAAGCCAACTTTTGACAACTCAGCCAGTCACGTGGACACAGGGAAACGCGACAGCTAGATGTGCTTCCTTGAAANCCGAACCCCAATTACCGTTATCCTTTGTAATGCCTCATTAATGTCATAATTAGTCATTAATGAGTAACCATAGTAAGAGTCGTGCGTTATACGAATCTCCTATATAAGGGAGAGGAATACAACTTGTAAAGGCATCTGATTCTTGAATACAATTAACTTCGATTTTCTATATTTCTGCATTACTGTCTATTATTCTTTTTTCTCTATCACCTTGATTATCAGTAATCCGTATTCATCTTAAAAATAAGCTTTAGTCAAAGGGTGTAATTCTTTGGTTAAACAGATTGGTTCCGTTACCGGGAATCTGATAATCTTTGTTTACTTTTCAAGTGATATCCTCTGAATTATGTCAAACTCCAACGACAACAACCAACAAAGGAGTGGAACCCCAGTTCTATCGCCTTCAGGAACTCCACGTGGTTCGAGGGAACAATCCCCAGAAAGGTCCAATAACAACAATGGTAATAATGATCAAACTGTGGAACAAGATCGTATAAAGCAAATGATTGCAGAGTATGTGAGCCAAGCTTTGCAAGAATTTGCAAGAGGATTACCGGAAGTGTTACCTACACTGCCGACGCCACCCCCCAATAACACCATCACCATGGAAAATCCTCAATCTGGGTTGGCAAACTTAGGAAGAGAAGATACTCCTAATGAATCTCTCGAAACAAGACCAGGTATATCTAATAACTCAGAATTACAAAATTTACTGCTACCCATGCAGAAACAGATGAAGGAGAAGAACAATCGCATCGAACATATTCTTGGAGTACCACCTATCATCAAAGGCATCGATGTTGATAGATATTCTCAACAACCTTGGAAGCCAAGTGCGGCACCCTTGCCTATACCCAAGAAGTTTGAAAAGCCTGACGTTCCCAAATATGATGGAACAACTGATCTACGCGACCATGCGACTGCTTTCACTACTGGGGTAAAAGGCAACAACTTAACAAAACAAGAGATTAAATCAGTTCTTGTCAAAAAATTTGGGGAAACACTTACCAAAAGGGCCCTAACCTGGTATTCTGTTCTCCCTGAAAATTCAATTGACTCTTTTGCTGAGATTGCATATTCGTTTATAAAAGCACACTCTGGTGCACAAAAAGTTAAGAAGAGAATGGAAGACATATTCAAAATAAAACAAGGATTGAACATATTTTTGGATTCCTGGATAACAGTGATTTTGCTTTCCCAGGAAATAGGCAAGACCCTTGTCAGGATCTTCTCAACTCTGTCCTCTTCAAGAATGACTTTTCCAAGAGACTTAAGTTCATTAGTCAAGGTTGTGAACCTTGTGTACATCCCTTGGATAGTCTCTCCTTCTTTCATAGTGAAGTTTTCATACTGAGAGTATAATAGAGTACCTCTTGACCTTTTTACCTGAGGTGTTCCTTCATGGGCTACTTGCAAGGTATCCCAGATCTCTTTGGAAGTGGTGCAACTTTGGATTTTTTTGTACTCGTCTGGACCTAGTCCACATACTAGCCACTTTTTGGCCTTTGCATTCTTCTCCCATTTCTTCAGATCCTCAGCAGTGCAGTCAGCTCTAGTCTTTGGTACATCTATACCTTCAACAGTCTTCATCATGGTAGCTAGAGGATCATCAGTGACTATGTCCCAGAGTTCATAGTCTTCTCCAATCAGGTGGTCCTCCATCCTGTTCTTCCACCAAGAGTAATACTGGCCATTGAAGAGTGGTGGCCTTGCAGTTGATTGACCCTCCCAGTTTCCAGGTGGTGCACTCATCTTGATCTTCTCCAAGGTGTTAGCCTTTCAAGGATAACTTGCTCTGATACCAATTGATGTTTTAGACGTCAATACCACACAAGAAGATAGGTTAATTTGTGTGGTATCCAATTTCTCGAGTGCTGTCTCTCTAGAAGAACCTGGTTCTTCTTGGTGTTCCAACTTCTACTATTGCGGAATAATAAAAGCAGTAAAGTAAAAACACACAG